>JAJIBD010023717.1:0-174500 GCA_021461705.1 Cryptotis parvus | reverse complement strand
TGTGACTTCCGACAGGAAGTTTTGGTCTCTGCTTTCAAATTAACCTGCCCAGGTGCTGCTCAGAAGTTTACAGATTATGGAGATCAATCCAAAATACCTACAGTGATTGCTTTTGTAGTTAAGATTTTTAATTTACTAGAAAATTATATGTTGTTAGTGGAACAACAATAGGCAGAAAATATAGTTCACTTCTCACAATATTCATTGGACACAGGAATCCAGATAGGCTATGGACACACACACACACACACACACACACACATACACACAAACATAATACCTTATATTTCTTTTAAATACTCATAGTAAATATGAATAAAGAATAAACTCGATTTTTACATTGAAATAGCATACTTTTTCATTTCTTTTTATTTTTCATTTCTTCATTACATTTTTGAATTTTGGTCCACAAAAATGCAAAAAGAGAAAGCAGCTGCTTAGAGCATGCTTAGAACATAGTTCTGAGCCAGGAATAACTCCTAGAAGGACAATATATGACTCTGAGAATCAAATCCTGGTTGTCTGTTACAAGGCAAGTGCCTTACCTGCTGTACTATCTCTCACACCCTTGATTGTTTTCTAAGGCATCTGGGTATAAATTCCTTTTCCCTCTTTGCCAGAAACTGTAGTGTTTATGGGCATGTTTTACTGGAAATCTGTTGCTTCTCACACAGTGTTTCCTGCACAACTGTCTTAGTAAAACTACATCTGGAAATGACAAGCACATAGTTGTAAATCTGGAAGTCAATGTGTTGTTGTAATAGCTTGCAGCTACAATATGGCCGTCTTGCTGAATGCCAAAGAGAGTTACAAAGACAAAGGCCAGCTGCAGCTACTGAAATGGATGCAATTTTTCTGAGGGGGTAGAATGGGTTTTAAAAGGGTTGTAATGTCTCTTGTCAAACTATCAAGAAACAGAGTAGCAGTGAATTTTTTGTCTCTGACATATCAGTGTTCTAGAGACTATGACAACCATATTGGACTGACTCAGCATGATAGATGACATAGAAACTGGCAGACACTCTTGAATCATAAGTTCCTGATCGTAAACTGGGCATCATAGTATTCAAGTCAGAAAGTTAATAAAAGAATGAACCTCCTTTCTTAAGAGGTACAATGCACTATACACACTTCTTAGAATAAATATCAAACATCAGTTCTCATTCCTGGATGATAGGTGATAAATATGTAGTGGTACCAAGCAAAGGTCCTATTTTGCAAATTTAAAGATTTCTCATTGCATCTTTTAGGTTAATCTTGAGTCAGAAAATTTTTTATCACTGTGGGAGTTTACAAAATTCCAATTTTGATGTAAAAGGGAATGGTTTATTGGGAATGCAGTAATAGACCATATTTTGTAATGAAAAACATAAAAATAAGGCAAATCTTATTTCCTATTATGTATATATAATTGGGAATTCCTTGAGTATTTGATATATTTTGATGGGATGAATTGTAATATAACATATATTTTTTTTGAAAATTTTGATAGGACTTGCTCTTTCAGTAATGTCAATAGTTTATATTTAATTGCCTATTTGCATTAATAATACTTACAACTTCACTTCTTATATATCCTTAGGATATTCTTTCTTCTTTATGTCTCAGAAACATAGCAGGCCAATAACATTTTCATAGCATTAAAGGACATTGTCCCATTTCCTCTGTTATATATAATTTTACTTTCAATGGAAATTGTTTTCTTCAGTTATGTCTTCTTTATTCTAATATTAGTTTCCTTTCTAGAATTTTTCTCCTTGTGTGAATAATGTACAGACTTCTTAATTATAAATTTGAAGGTGTTCTAGGTATACATTTTTATTTATAAAAATAAATATTAATTTATACCATAAAGTATAGTTTGAGCTACTCTACTGGATACTTTACAGTTTCTAACAAAATAACCTAAATTTTCTCATAGTCTGCCATGTTTTTCATTATATATTCATATTTAAACTTATATACATTAATTTTACTATGCACCTTAAACACACACTATCACTGTATCACTGTCTTCCCGTTCATCATCGATTTGCTCAAGCGGGCCCCAGTAACATCTCCATATGTCCTGTCTCATGCTAGTAGAGCCCAAGGCATCTGCTTGCTCCAGGAACATAAAGAGCCTCAATCCATTCTGAACGAGGCCTATAATTGTTACTGGTATTTGGCATATATATCAAATACAACACGGGTAGCTTGCCAGGCTATGCCATGCAGGTAGCATACTCTTGTAGGCATCTCTAAGTCCAGCATTTATTGATGAACTGCGCTGCCACTGGCGGCGCTGAGCCGGGCACTAATAGGCTGGTCTGCTGGGTGGAGGTCTGACGAGAGAGAAGTCCAGATGTGGAAAATGGAGGCCCTCATGGAGTGGGGGGTCGGTCTGGCTTGGTGCGAGGCTCTGCTGGGATGGTGGGCCAGGGCTAGAACCCACCATCCCTCCCGGGCGCCTCGTGGAGTGGCTGGTCACAGGGAGAGCCAGTAGCAGCTCTGCCCCATGTCTGCGAGTCTCAAACACACACTATACCTCAAACACACACTATACCTCAAACAATTATATCATATGCCATTATAATTCATTAACTTATATGCAAAGTGTAACAATAAAATTTGAAAATTAAATAATTTAAAAAATGCTATGCAGCCTGCTAAATCTGCCAGGACCAAAGGGGAAAAATAAACCTTTTTTAAATAAGCGCTTTCAGAAGATTCATTATAGGGCCATTGTCTTGATTTATTGGTATTTCCATTATCTTAACAAGTGTTCTATTATAGTAGATGCTCATTAAATATCTCCCTATTTGTTGGGTTAAAATAATAATGCAGTCAAGAGATAACAAATATGTAAAATCTGGCTCAATGAATTTGCAGGATGTTCTTTCTCCTCACCCAGATGCCTAAAAATCACTTAGGCCTGCCAGAGGAGAAGTCATATCTGCCAATAGCTTTTATCATCTTTTCCTCATTCTCTTTATGACACACTGGATATCTCCACTATCAGTATCATCTCTCATTACTTTGGCATACACATATACACACATGATAACATACACACACACAATGCATGCACATTTACCCAGGTTTTTCTTTCTTATCTCTATTGTAAGTCACTATTCCTTCAGAGGTTTCTCATTGTTAGAAAAGTAGGAAGTCTTAGAGGTATGAGTTGATTGACTTTGCTAAAACTCTTGCTTTTTCAAGATGCAAACTGGCTTCAACTAGGGTTGGGATGATGTTTTCCCATTTTATTGGACGTTTAGAAGTCATTACCTATGCAGATACAACTTGAACTCCCATTCCACTCCCCGCTTGGGAAAATTGCTTCTTTATTTTCATCTTTACCTCCTTATCTCTCTCTTCTCTTACTAGTTTATAGATTTGATATTCATAAATAAAACATTTGGGAAAATCTAGAAAATGTTAATGAAAATTAAATTAATACTATCATAGAAAAATTGCAGGGAATATTTATGATATCATTCAGGGCCACCCACTATTAATATTTTTAGTACTTCTATCTAGTTTTTCTGCTTTTTCTGTTTCAGGACTTGTAGCATTAAAATCCTAATGCTTGGGTTTCATTCTCTCTTTCTCTCAACATTTTATCATGTGTTATCCCCTTTTAATTGAAAACTTTTGATAGACACTTATTTGATTGTTACTGGTTTTGGCATATCGAGCACGCATCGGACAGCTTGCCAGGCTCTGCCATGCAGACACTATACTCTCATTACCTTGTGGGGCTCTCTCAAGGGGTGGGTAGAATATTCACAGTCATTTGGAGGTAAATCACGTGTCTGCTGTGTGGCCGCGCACAACGGGAAAAGCTGGTGTCTGCTCTGCCGGGTGTATCCGCATCTGTAGCTCAAGCATTCCTGGGCTTGAAATACTCTCATTGCATACTGACATGCCTGGTGAGTCACAGATATGCTTGATAATGATGCTCCCACCTATGGTTGTGGTGCTTGCCTATGTTTATGCTCCTTCAGTTGTGGTACTTGCAAAATGTGCTAACTTGGGGTAACTTAGACATATTTTTTTGTTGTGATGCTTGACAGGGTAGACACACCTTTTGTTGGTGCTTATATAAACATGGCTGCAGAGTGGCTAAAAGTGACTTCTTATTAACTATAGATTACAGGATTGATACTCAAGCAGCAGATCTTTCAGTTTCTTTCAGAACACATGTGGGGCTATAAAAATTCAAACTCATTACTCAGTTGCTTGCCAGGCAAGTATTTCAAAGTTGCTGCTCTATTCTGCCAGGACTTTAATTGCTTTAATAAATTTGGGTTCACACCAAGAGGTGTCCAGGCCTAATTCTGGATTCAGGAGATCATATGTGGAACCAGGTATAGAATCAGAAGAAGAAAAATGAAAAGCCCACTGTATTATCTCTTCAGCCCCTTGGCATATTTTTTACATGGACACATGACCCTCTATCAAATTCAGATTACTTGAGTGGGGTCTTCCCTAAGAGCCTATGTCTGAGGATCCCTCCTAGCTATTCTCAGCCAACTGAGTCAGTGACTCAATGGGAAGAAATGATGATTTGGTGCTGCTTTGGCTCTGAGGGACTGGGAATTATTTAGGCCACCACTATTGTGCTCAAAATCTCCATGATCATATCTGGTGGGTCTTAGAGGCCTCTAAGGATATTCCTGAAAATGCTTAAAAGACCAAGTCCTGAGTCAGGCGGGGTGTGGTTGCATGCAAGAATATGCTTTGACCCTTCTACTGTCTTTCTGGTCCATAATTAGACTACTTCTATCACTATCACTATCACTATCCTCCCATTGATCATCTATTTGCTAGAGCGGGCACCAGTAACATCTCCATATGTCCTGTCTCATGCTAGTAGAGCCCAAGGGCATCTATTCGCTCCAGGAACATAAAGAGCCTCAAACCATTATATTGGGTCATGGGAATGAACTAATATAATTGTTACTGGTATTTGGCATATCAAATACGACATGGGCAGCTTGCCAGGCTTGCCATGCAGGTGGCATACCCTTATAGTCACCTCTAAATATAGCATTTATAGATGAACCTGTGTAGGCTGTTGCTGGGTGGAGTTGTGACGAGAGGGAAGTCCGGTTGTGGAAAAATGGCGGCCCGATGGAGTGGGGGGTGTTCTGGCTTGTTGTGTGGCTCTGCTGGGGTGGTGGGCCAGGGCTAGAACCCACCATCCCTCCCGGGCGCCTCATGAGCGGCTGGGCACAGGGAGAACAAGTAGCAGCTCTGCCCCATGTCTATAAGTCTCTGGTTCAGCATACCTGGGCTGGATTGAAAAAGAAACTGCTGCAGGGTGGAACTAGATGAGACAGGCTGTGCTAGGCTGTCGCTGGGTGGAGTTCTGACAAGAGGGAAGTCCGGATGTGGAAAATGGTGGCCCGATGGAGTGGGGGGGGTCATCTGGCTTGTTGTGCGGCTCTGCTGGGGTGGCAGGTCAGGGTTAGAACCTGCCATCCCTCCCGGGCGCCTCGTGAGCAGCTGGGCACAGGGAGAGCAAGTAGCAGCTCTGCCCCATGTCTATAAGTCTCTGGTTCAGCAGACTACTTCTAAGAATATGAATTGAATATATTTGAGAAACAAACATAAATGAGAATATATGTATGTGGTGTTAATTGGTGTTTTCTTCCTAACTCAGAAATGCTGGATCAGAGTGACAGTGCAGCGGGAGAGCATTTGCTTTGCATGTGGCTGACCCAAGTTAGAATCCCGCCATTCTATATGGTCCTCAAGCACTGTCAGGAGTAATTCTTGAGTGTAGAGCAAGGAATAACCCCTGAGCATTGCCAGGTGAGACCCAAAAAAGAAAAAAGAAAATAGAAATGCTGATATAGAATCAGTGGACAAGAGAGTGTGATTAAATTTTATGACTCTTGAGCTATGTGACTCTCACTCATATTCAAACCAAAATTCAGATTGCATCTCGCTCCAAATTATTAAGAAGATGCAGAGTCAGTATTTACCTATGAAAATTGTTAACTAGATATAATGGAAAGTAATTGAAGAGATATTTAAAAGAAGGGGAGTAATTTTCTAGAAGCCTCTACTTTGAGGAATTATTTTAACCTTTAATACATCATATATATGTAAAGTCTGCTTTCTGACCTTAAGACACACATCAGCCCTCTTGATTTTTGTTCCAGGAATAAGTCTTCATGACTCTCATTTCTTCGTGAGTTTAGATTATCTCCTATCTGACTGGTACAAATCAACATTCCCACTTTATTTATCAGTCATCCACCCTTTTCAGAAAAACACCACCACAAACCCCTCACCACAAATCCTCAAACTTTACTTGCTTTTAAGTGAAAGATAAAAGCCCCTCCCAATTGTCACTGAAAGTCACTACCACCCCGCTGATCTGTCCAGAGTTCCTTCTTTCTGGTGGAGGTGTTTCAGAATCACTTTGATATAAACTGGAAGACAAAGCACTCTTTCTTCTATCTTTAGCGTTTGGTGCACTCTCTTTTTAATTTTTTTTAATTATACCACCATGAGATATACTATTACAAAGATATTCATGTTTGGGTTTTGATCTTACAGTGTTCCAGCACCCATCCCTCCACCAGTGCCCATTTCCCACCACCATTCCCTCTCCACCCCTAGCCTGACTCGATGGTAAGCACTTTGCCTCTTCTCTTTCCCTCTATCTCTCTCTCTCTTCCTTCTCTTACACATTGTGGCTTGCAATACATACATTTAGAAGTTATCATGTATAACCTTTTGCCTATATTCTGTGCTCAGTTTCCTCTGGTATTATAATTTCCAACAATTATTATATATGTGTATACAATATATACATATATACTGTGTACATATATATGTATATATTTGTACATATACAAGTATATATATACATATATACCATATATTTTATATACATAGATATACCATGTATTGTATATACATATATTTCATATTATATATTTTATATATATATATAAAGCACTTATATATAATTGTATCTATTATATATAGTATTATATATACATATATGCAATATATATAGTATATGTATATATAAATCAATTATACATATGTTTAAAAAAACTAATTCTGCATGTAGCAGTATTTTTTTAGGTGAATTAGAATATTGCAGAATCTATCACTGGCATTTTGCTGGAGAATGTCACCAGTCTTCTCTGTAAGTGACAGATGACTGGAATGGAAAGCATTTGCTTTTTCACAAATACTTTCACTTGGGTTGGAAGCCATGATCTATGTTTCAGGTCAAAGGCAAGAACACGCTTTCTGCTATCTGTTTCCTGTCTCCAGGCAATCAATCATTTATTTCCCAAGGGGATTGTAGTTCTTGGGCATGTGGCCTGTTTTCCATTGGTTTCTATTATCATTTGCTAATTAGATTACAACCTAGTATTTACCTTGCTCTGTGGCTTGGAGACCTTCCTCTGCAGTGTTTTTCTGTTAGTTTTACAAATGTTGCAGATCATGTCTTCTTTTGGCCTATTATGTTAAACCAAGCAAAATGAAGAACCTTACATTCACATCTGATTTGGGCTGGGGAAGAGGTAAAAAAAATCAAAATTTAATTAACCCTAGTTTATATTCAGACATGAAACAAATTTTAAAGATAGGAATATTTGAGATTGCCCTCCTTAGACTACTTCAGGTTTTAAAATATAAATCTTAACTTGAACCAGTATCTTGCCTATGTCTAAGAAAAATCTGTTCTTAGCATAGTGTCATCTGTGATGGTTAATTGCTTGAGTAAACCCTCAAATCTAAACTGTCCAACCGTATGGTTAGACTACAGTGTAGATAATATCATCACATATTTTAAGAATTTATTTATATTTAAATAACTATATTTTAAGTAAAGCAGATTATATTACATAATGTCAGTGGGTCTTGTCTAAGAGTGAACTTAAAAAATATCCATTGTAGGAATTATTTATCAAAATTTTAACATAAAAGTTTTATTCAGCCTTTAGGAAAAAAAGACTGCTATGTCAACTCTTTCTGAATTTCCATTTATATTTTAGACATGTGAGACCCAAAAGACACAGAGCCAATTCCTTAAAATAAATTTCTCCATATATATGCATATATCCTATTAGTTCTGTTTCTGTAGAAAAAAATATACTCTCTGCCACCTACCCTAATATTTTCCAAGTATGACCCAAAGATTCTTTTTATCAATAAATTTACTTCTGTGATGCTTTATTCCTTCAAAGGCAAACGTACTTTCAGTTTTATTTCTGACCACACGTGAATACATAACTTCAACTTGTTTTTTAAATCCTAGATATTTAACCTGCTCTCTTTTTTATAGTACTATGGTTCACAAAGTTGTTCACACACAGTTGATTTAGGAACCCAGTGTTTCAACACTGAACCCATTAGATAAATAAAAAAATATATAAAGCCTTTCAGAGTCTGTAGGGACAGTAGGCAACACCAGGGATAAAAGCAAAGACAATTTTTCTACTGCACAAATTTGGCATCTGTTGTTGAATTCAAAGTTGGGGGCCAGAGCGATAGCCCAGCTGGTAGGGCGTTTGCCTTGCACGTGGCCAGCCTGTGCCAGCCTGGGTTCGACCCCGGTATCCCATATGTTCCCCGAGCACAGCCAGGAGTGATTCCTGAGTGCAGAGCCAGGAGTAACCCCTGAGCATCGCCGGGTGTGACCCAAAAAAAAAGCAAAAAAAATAAAAAAATAAACTATGTTTCTGAAGCAGGTGAGATCTTCCTGAACTGATTTTTGAGATACCATTCTGAGTTGGCAATGGGTGATCTGTGAGAAAGGGAAGCATGTGAAGAAAGCATCAAAACCTCTTGCAAAGTTTGTGTGAAATTTCCCTCAATTCTGAGACTCATCGTGTCTAAAGTGCCTATGCTCAACACCCGAATGAGCTCCCCAGGCTTGCTCCCAAGTCCTCTCTGTGACCAGTCCACTGCCTTACACCATGTGCTGATTGCTAGGCAAGGACAAAGAAGATATGGAAAAGGGCTTTTCTGCTTTACAGAATCTAGGGAAAATTTTCATATATATATATATATATGTATATATGTATATATACACATAGAAATATAACTATATCTATACAGGTATGTATGTGTATGTGTATATATATATATATATATATATAGTTTCTGGGTCACATCTTGTGATACGTGATACCCAGGGCTTATTCCTGGCTCTGCACTCAGGAGTTATTCTTGCCAGTGCTTGGGGGAACCATATGGGATATAGGGATTGAACTGAGATCAGTGGTGTCTGCAAGGCAAACACCCTACCCACTGTGCTATTATCACTTCAGCACCCCCACGAAATATATTTTAGAACTTGTAAGTTTTTCCCAACTTCTTCTGAATGGAACTTATGAGATTTAGTTGCATATTTGTTTCCTGGATTCCAGCAGAATGATTTTCTGTTTCCCTTCCAATCCCCACAGACTCTTTCTGCCACACTAGAACAGGGGGTGCATGCAGATTTTGGGAGCAGAAAACCTGGGGTGTGCACTAAAGAGTTAATTTATTTCTAGGCTTCTTGTACATTGCATTGTCAGTGGTGTGCTGAGTGAGTATATAAAGGCAAGTGTTACACTGTGTGTTTTACAGGTGTGGGTAACAATGCGGTTCACATGGAGGAAACGTTTTTGTAACATTAGAAAACAAGAATTTGGTGTCCTTCCCAGCTTGAACCAGAGTCCCACTTAGTTGAGAACAGAGCACTAGAGACTCCCCATCTGTAATGATAATAACTGAGGACTGAAAAGTTTCCCCAGGGGAAACTTATTCAATGCCACAACTAAAAATGTGTCTAGTAAACAGGATTAAGTTACTCTAAATAGCTGTAGGAAGTAAGAAATCAGTTCCAGGGAATAACAAAAAAATATCCAGGTTAGGCAGTATGCGTAGAGATGACCTATGGGAGTAAGTAGAACTCAAAGAATTTTGAAATAAGAATTTTCTTAAACAAGGACGGAGTAGTTGCAGGAGGAATGCTGAGCAAAATCAAAGAAGTAAGAGTAAGTCTAATATGATCAGAAAGAAACAGACAGCCCTGGCTGATAGAGTAGAGAGAGGAGGTACACCAGTTAGAGAGATGGGAGTAGTTAAGGAAGAATGAAAACAATTAGTTGTGGTCTGACTCAAGAATTTAGATGTTATTATGTTGATTTTTTTTCCTGAGGGCATGGGGTGAGGGATAGCTGGGGCAACACCTGAGTGTACACAGGTCTTATTCCCATCTCTATGCTTAAGGGTTACTCCTGGAATACTCAGAGAACCATATATGATACCTGGAACTGAGCCTGGGTCCACCACATGTAAGACAAGTACTTTCCTGTGTTTATCTATTTCTTGGGTCCTAAATGTTACTCTGTTAACAATAAGTATTAATGGATTTGGAGCATGTTTCTTATAAAACCTAAGCCAAGGTTTTGTTTTAGGGTAAAAAGAAAAGGTTAGATTGGAGACGGGACATAGTAGAGTCTGGGAGAGCAGATATTTATTGATTAGAATTTATGGAAATCATAAAATAAACTAGTCTGAGTGCAGTAGAACTATAAATATTAGAAATGTATGAAAATATGGTATCTAAACAGTTGGCAGAATGCTGTAACTGATAAATGGGTAAATGGAAGATGATATCATGAGTATGAAAATACTGGCAGCCTGGTAACTCATCCCATTCCAGGGAAAGCTGATGTTCTTTTCTTAGGTTCATCACTTCCTCTGGAACAAATAAAGGAATTTAGGATGCTTTGTTAATATCTTAAATTGCTTATACCATTTGGAAGCTGGTTTTAAGTAGCGTTTGTTTTGCATATGTATCACCAGTCAACAAGATGCATGTATATGCACATCTACACATTAAAATACACACGTATATATGTTTACATACATACATATATATATGTCAATCTGTGTGTGTATGACAACAAAGTGGTTTCTCTCTCTCCCTTTAGCCCAAGAATCTTTCTTTCTCATCAGTTTCTCACAGTTTCCACTGGGATTCTCCCCAGGATGTCCAGCAGGCCCCCACGCTGTCTTCTTTACTTCTGCTAGCAAACTATCTCCCTTAAACTCTATCTCCAAGAACTGTCTCCAAGACTCCCTCTAATCTCTCTCTAGACACTGCCCCTGGGAAAGTCCTGGCTCTCTCTCTGCTCCTCTAACTTTCTCTCCAGACAGGTTGAAAACTGAGCCTCAATTGACTAACTTTACTGTTTCCCCATCTATTATATATCCCTTTAATTAGGATATTGGTTCACTGTTCCTGTTCACTTCTCCGCTCCGCTCGGGCGCTCGATCTGACGGCAAACCATCCATAGCGGGTGAAGTCTTGTTGGTTCGGCCGCGGGTGTTGTCGGCTCTGGGGGATATGGTTACTCCCTTCAATTCTTAAAGGAGCCCTAACATATCCCCCTGTTGGAGGACACACCCTATTGGGTTCCTGGTCACAGCAACCCATATTATCGGCAGAATACTCTTATCATTGGTCTATGCTAGCTTCAGTGCATCTCTCTTAACCCTACAGGTCCCAATGGATGACACCTGTGTAGTTTATCCAAGACACCACTTGGCGACATTTGGATGGCACCATTGTAAATAAACCTGCTAGGTCAAAGAGACATGCCAGTTTGCATTCAGGCAACTGGACATGACTCTAATACAAAAAGCAAAGTAAGCAATATTATTCTGACATACTGCACCTTGAGGAGGTTTAGAAATAATAGCCGGCTATATATCTACATATATATTTAATTTCTTACCATGAATGTATATGAATATGAATATATATCCATGGTAAGAAATTAAATCCTAAATTACATTTCATTTCAGGTGTCCTCCCCTATCTCGACAAGTGTCTTCAAAGGAATTTTTAAGGCTATCCCCAAATTAGCATTTGTATGGCCTGGAATCTGGAAGTGATAGACTTTTGGCTCTGACTGAGACCTGTCCTTCTGGGTTGGGCCTGGGGCAAAAGGGATATAAGAACAGGCTTGTGGGCCGGAGCAATAGTCCAGCGGGTAGGGCGTTTGCCTTGCATGCGGCCCTCCTGTGCTGGCCCGTGTTCAATCCCAGCATCTCATATGGTCCCCCGAACACCGCCAGGAGTAATTTCTGAGGGCAGAGCCAGCAGTAACCCCTGAGCATTGCTGGGTATGACCCAAAAAGAAAAAAAAAAAGGCTCGTGCTCCCTCTAGCTCTCTCTATTTGCCAGCTCAGCTCTATTCCTTCCATCCATATTTCTTCCATCTAAGTCTGGACTCTGACCTGAGCACATGGTTTGGATGTGGCATCCATCTTGGCCAGGATTCTGGCCTGAACATGTGGCCTGGGTCTGACTAAGAATTGGAAGCTTGGGGTTTTCCTGACCTTGGATTGTATTACCAGAACTTGTTTGAGTAAAGGTTTTTGGAACTCTGCTGGATTTGTGAATTTCATCCAACGGTGGCCCAATGTTAAAAAGGCGCCGGGGGTGGGGGTTCTGGCTTTGAGGCTCTGGGTGGGGCAGGGCTGACCGCCTCCCCGTGCCCATGAGCGGCGTGCCGGAGACAGGAACAGTCGCTGGCCCATTTTGAGAGTCTATGACCAGGAATTCCTGGGCCGATTGAAAAAAGCTGCTGGTGAATGTTAATAATAATATTGTCCCTGACACCCCTCTACCTTGTTTAGTTTTTCTTTTTATTATATAGGAAGAAATACAGGTAGAGAGATATCTTGTTATATAACCTAATCTATATTCCTCAAGCCCTAAAATTAAATGTTTCCTTATCCCAATAGGGTCCTTAAGCATATGCATGCCTTGGAGTCATCATAAAGTTTGTTCTATGACTTAGGAGTCTTAGCCACAGAATCGTGGAATTATAGAATCTTGATTAACATCCATCTTATGTTGAAGCCTGCATATGGCTCTGTAATACCTTGAAATATTTTACTGTATGAGCCATGAATCACTTGTATCACTTGTCTTCCTGTTGTTCATTGATTTGCTCAAGTAGCGTCTCCATTCGTCCCTGTCACATACTAGTGTAGCCCAAGGGCATCTGCCGCTCCAAAAACATGAAAAACCTCAAACCATTCATTCAGGTCGTGGGAAGAGCTCTATTATTGTTACTGTTTTTGGCGTATCGAATATGACACGCGTAGTTTCCAGGCTCTGCAGGATATAAAGTATACATATAATATTTATTTTATATATATTATTTATTGGGTCACACTTGTCTATGCACTCAGGAATTACTGTTGGTGGTGCTCTGTGCACCATATAGGACGTCAGGAATTCAACTCGGGTCAGCTGCATGGAAGGCAAACACCTCACCTGCTTATTATGGCTCCAGCACCAAGCAATGTATTTTCAGAAAGGGAGAGTTGCAGGGCCTGGAGTGATAGTATACAGCATATAAGGTACTTGCCTTGCATTCAGCCAACCTGGATACAGTCCGTGGCATCCCATATGGTCCTCTGAGCACCACTAGGAGTAATTGCTGAGGGCCAGGAATAATAACCCTTGAGCATAGCCTGGGTGGGGTGGGGTAATAACCCTTGGCTATGAGCCATTGTAAGGGTTGGCCACCCAATGGGGTGACTGACTGGGAGCCTCAGAACACCGCACCTACCAAGGAAAACTCTGAGAGACCAAGTCCTATGCAAAAGCAAGGGTTTTATTAATAAGCGAGTATACTCGGGCTCATAGCATGACCCCAAGCGGTCAGTGGCTAAGAGCCCTGAGCCCTTCCAGGGAGGATCTTTTAAGGAATAATTCCCGTGCTACAGAAAAGCCTGCGCATAACTATCCAATAGGTTTAAAATATTACATCAAGGTCTGCGGCGCGAGGCAGCCAATCACTCTGCACCAGGTAACCATCACCCACCAATCTGAGTGTGCCTAATACTTCTTTCCATATTTGGCACGGCATGGGCCCAGTCATGTATCATACCAAATACAGAGGGGGACATCAGACGCAACCTCTCGGGAATGTTTGCCTTATAGCCCTCCCTGGAATTATTTGCTTAAAGCCCTTCCTGCTGTGCTCTTATCAAGCCATCATTTTATCAGTTACCTTTGGTTGAGCCATCATTTTATCAGTTACCTCTGGTTAGGCTATCATTTTATCAGTTACCTCTGGTTCCTGTCTTTGTGTTCTGTGGGCGAGGGCCATTCTTTCACCATGAGTAGCATGGTAGTAGTTCATGAGAATGCTATTCTGGTCTCCCAAAGAGGAATGGAAAGAGCTATGCTTGGAATATCAAGCCTCACTCAAGTGAGAGAAGGAATCCAGAGTTCCAACCTCACCTAGGAGGAGAAGCTACTCTTGGTGCCTAGGCCGAGGGTAAGCATCACAGCAACAAGGCCTGGTGCCTGAGCCTGAGGGCTGGCACCAAAGCTACAGGGCTACAGGGCAACAGAGAAGTAGGACAATATGACCAAATGGTGGAGCTCAAGGAAATAGCTGGGACTTAGATAAACAGTGAAATAGAGGCAATAGGATGAATCTATGTAACATAGGGAAACAGAGATAGGACATAGCCAAGGAGTCCTGAGAAAAGAAACCCTGAAGAGAAAAGCCCTGAACAGAAACGACCTGAGAGGAGAGGTCCTGGGAGAGGACCTGAAAGGAAAGTCCTGAGCAGAGACATGCAGAAGGGAGAGGCCCTCAAGAGAGGAGCACACACAGATCCTCCAAAGAGAGAGCAGTCTGCAGGAAAACACACCCAGAGAGCCAGAGTCCTTGGAAAGAGGTTCCTGCAGAGAGCCTCGAGGTGAAGTACAAAGTAATGAGTAAAGAATAACCTTTAAGAAACTCTGGGCTTGCTCTTTCTTCCCTGAATTGGTCAGCGGGAATAGTGTAGGCCTCAGGCACAGGTGGGGACCCTAAGAGACAGCAAGTACCGCCAGGGACCCAGCAGGGCCCAGCAAGCTGCCATGGTCCCCCTGACCTCCTAGCACTGCTAGGGCTATGGAAGCCATAGACGCTCCCTTGAGTCCGAGTCTTAGAATCTCCTGAAGGGGGGAGCCTCAATCCCCTTTCCCCTCTACATATTTAAAATCCTTTACATGTGTATATACATATATACTTAATTTTTCATTTAAATGAGTATGGTAGCAAAATTATAAACATATTTTTTAACCGTGATTCTTTCCTTAGGATTCTATCTAAATTGTGGTCTTTTTAGAATTCAGTCTGTCCCAACCCCCACCCCTCCAAAATGAATTCCAGCATGAGATGAATGAGGGACAACTATGTGTGTGGTTTCAACTGCTTTTCCTGGTGCTCTCTGAAATACATCACATTGTAGAGTTCCAAAAATAATTCCGTTATATGACTAATGACTTAGCATCTGTAACTTGCTTGGTACCTAGCATGAGTGTGTGTGTGTGTGTGAGTGTGTTTGTGTGTGTATGTGTTTATATTCTACTACATTCAAGGCTTGCTGGGACATTGATAATTCAGGGTCTCCACCCTTTAATTCATTGTAATACTTCTGTTTTATGGATTTCGCTTACCTCAGTTATGTTTATCCCATGAAAGGAGGGTCCAGGGGACCCTTGATGTAATGGGGACCATTGATGTTTATGCATGCTTGGTGCCCAGTGCCTTATCTCGGTCTCTCATTCTCTCTGTGATGAAGCATCTTTCCTCTCCCCCACATGCATTCCATGTTTTTATGAACCCACGTTTTATAAACCACAGAGAAAGAAAAGCTGAATGAAAAATAACAGAGGTTCAATAATGCTTTATATCAAGGTCAATAGATAAAATTACTATTAAATGATTATAAACATTTAAATATTTCAATGAAATGTCTGAATTTATGTTATCAAGAACTGTTCATATTTACTAAGCTTTATTCACAGTCCACCCTATGAATAACTGACACCACATTAGTTCTCCATTTTTTGCAGCAAGTATCTTGCATGATCACTGAAAAATGGTAAACAAAATCACACAGACTATCAAAAGGAGTGTTTCAAGACGTGTTACCACATATTCAGTATAAAGGTTGTAATTTTTGAGCATTTCCCAATCATTCTCTTCCTCATAAATAAAATTATAAATTAGGGCAAATTACTAAAACTCTGGGCATTCTGCTCATCTCATCCATAAAATGACATTAAATAGTGTGGCTATAGAATTCATATGAAAATGAAGATTTCATAAGGGTATGACTGTAACATTTCTGACACATCATAGGTAATTTTTAATGACAGAAATTACCATTACAATAAATATACAGACAGATTCAGAGGAAAAATGAAGTGAAAGGGCAAAGGACACTGTAATCCATTTCAGAAAATAAATTTATGAAAACAAGAAGGATTAGAGCCACTTAGTATGTCTTTGGGACTTTTTTTTATTGTTCTGTATTCTTTTTTTTTTTTTTTTTGCTTTTTGGATCACACCTGGAGGTGCTCAGAGGTTACTCCCTGGCTCTGCACTCAGGAATTACTCCTGGCGGTGCTCAGGGGACCATATGGGATGCCGGGATCGAACCCGGACCGGTACAGGCCAGCTGCGTGCAAGGCAAACACACTACCGCTTGGCTATCGCTCCGGCCCCTCTTTGGGACTTTTAATGTGGAGCTTGGTGTTCTTGCTAAGTATAATCTAATTAATTGCCCCCACCCTTGTGTAGGTGTCTATGCTAAAGCATAGTGTAAACTATTGGAACATTAGCTCCCAGATCCTTCACTCTGTCTGTGTCTCAAACACCTATCTCTTAGACGGCTTTACCACTTGAAAACTCAAAGAGCTCTTTGTATTTATGATTTGTGAAGCACATTTGGTTTCTGTAGGATTAAACACACTTATAAGAATGTCTGAATTGCCATAGTAGTATCCAAGCTTATTCTTCCAGTGTTACTTCAATGCACAGGATATTCAATCTAATGCAAACAAATCTTTAAGACACCTTTCTTGTTAACAAAAAATGACACAAATTTAAATGAATAACTGATACAGCCATAAAGCTGCTAAAAGATAGGATTCATTGTGCATTAAGCACCAGATTCTTTATTTAGGCTGGAAGTGATTATGTGATAATAGGATAAATGCCTTGCTAAGTGTATAAAAACTAAAATACTCTCTATATTACAGAGGCACATTACATTTTCAAGGCATTAATTTACCTTATTATGCAATAATTTTTTTTCCTTTTAAGTAAAATCTAAATGAGAAATCACTTTGGTGAATAAAACTCAAAATATGTTAACCTTGGATAAGAATTAGCTGTGGCATAAATTCTATGTGGCTTTCTCTTGACCTATATAAAAAGGAAGAAAAGATTTCTTAAGAAAATCTAACACAAGTTGGCAAAAAGTCAAGCATTTCTTTCTATGTGCCCAAGAATTTTCACTGGGAAGAATGATTTCTAATATCTTAAGACCATGGACCATTAATAAGCATTTTTGAAACAAGTACTGATATAATTCAAAATTATTTATTACTACCTTGAGAAAATACTTACTTTTTACTGATGGCACAAAGTTAATGATTAAACGGACACCACACCTTTATTATTTTTTTTTTTTTTGCTTTTTGGGTCACACCCGGCAATGCTCAGGGGTTTCACCTGGTTCTGCACTCAGGAATTACTCTTGGCGGTGCTCGGGGACCATATCGGATGCCGGGCATCCACCCAGGTTGGCGGTGTGCAAGGCAAACACCCTACTCACTGTGCTATCGCTCCTGCCCCCACTATACCTATTAATGCTTAAAAATAACTGTATTGGAGAGAGAGATTGTGGCTCCCCCATTAATGAGGTCCGAAGACCCCAGGCTCAAGGGACCTCCTGGGGGTTCCATAGCCTTAATATTACTTACGGGTCAGGTCGGCAGCAGAAGCCGGGACCTAGCTGGGTCCCCAGCAGTACTCACTGTCCATTAGGGCCCCAGCCTGTGTTGGGGGCAGATACTATTCCCCTGACCTATCAGCGGAATAAGGTGCAAGGCTATAGATTCCTCAAGGTTATTCTTTAATGTTACTTTGTTTCATATCTTGCTTGTTCTTTGTAGGAACCTCTCCTGAAACTCTCTCTCCCTGCAGTTTCTCCTGAGGCTGCTCTCTCTTTGGGGGTCTGTGAGGGCTCCTCTTGTCAGGGTCTCTCACTTCCGGATGTCTCTCTTCAAGGCTTCATTCTTCTGGTCCTCTCCCAGGATGTCTCCTTTCAGAACTTTTTTCCCTTTAGGTCCTTTCAGTTCAGGGCTTTTCTTCAGGGCTCCTTTTTTTCTGCACTCCTCGGCTGTGTCCCTGTCTATTTCCCTCGTTACCTTGTTTCATCTTTTGCTACCATGTCTTGTGTCACTGAACCCCTATCTAAGTCTTTGCGTTTGTTGCCCTGCTGCTGGTGGTCCTAACACTCAGAAGCCCTGAAGCTCTGTAGCCCTGTAACTTTGATGCCAGTCCTCGGGCTCAGACACTAGGCCCTATGGCTCTCCTGCTGGACCTCGGGCCTCGGCATCAGGAGCAGCTTCTCCTCCCTGGTGCTGGCCATCTGGCTCAGACACCAAGGGCCAGGCACCAGAGGCCGCTGCTCTCTTAGTCCAGAAGCAACCCCCACCATGCTTTCCTGGGGCCCCTACTTATTGGCTCGGCCAGGTTCAGAACCCTGGCCTCCACTGTCTTAACAGGCCTTGGGAAGTACTGTGCCTTTAAGATCCCACACATATCTATAGAATTTTGGGAGCCAGAATATTCTACTTTTATATTGTTTGAGTACAAAGGAGGAATGGTCTGATTCCACCAAAATAGTCTATGTGCAGAAGACTTGAAAGTTATCAAGTTCACATTTTACTAGGGTTTTCATTCCTCTCTGTCTTCCCAACATCCAATCCATAATTTAGCCTTCTCAATCAACTACTAAATTCTACTTAACCCTACACACACCTAGTTACATCTATCAAAATATTTATCTAAGCCATTATCATCACTATCACTATCTTCCCGTTAATCATCTATTTGCTAGAGCGGGCACCAGTAATATCTCCATATGTCCTGTCTCATGCTAGTAGAACCCAAAGGCATCCGCTTGCTCCAGGAATATAAAGAGCCTCAAACCATTATATTAGGTCATGGGAATGACCTAATATAAATGTTACTGGTATTTGGCATATCAAATACTACATGAGCAGCTTGAGGCTTGCCATGTGGGTGGCATACTGTTGTAGTCACCTCTAAATAAAGCATTTATAGATGAACCGTGTGGCCGTGTGAGCTGAGCTGTGATAGTCTGGTCTGCTGGGTGGAGTTGTGACGAGAGGGGAAGTCCTGATGTGGAAAATGGCGGACCCCATGGAGTAGGGGAGGGTGGTCTGGCTTGTTGTGAGGCTCTGTGGGGTGGCAGGCCAGGGCTAGAACCCGCCATGCCTCCTGGGCACCTCAGGAGCAATAGCCCAGCGGGTAGGGCATTTGCCTTGCACGTGGTGGCCTGTGCTGGCCCGGGTTCGATCCCCGGCATCCCATATGGTCGCCCAAGCACCGCCAGGAGTAATTCCTGAGTGCAGAGCCAGGAGAAACCCCTGAGCATTGCCGGGTGTGACCCCCCAAAAAGTAAAAGCCATTATCATCCTTTATCTAAAGCCTGAAATTGCTGTAAAATTGGGCTTGTTTTCTCTCTTTCCCAAATAAAGTTTATTTTCCACATATAAAGCAACTGGAAGACTGACAGACACAAACACACACACACACACACACACACACACACACGTTTTTTTGGGCATCACCCATTTGTACTCAGGGCATATTCCTGGTTCTACATTCATGCTGTGGGCTTGGGTGTCAGGATGTGGTTCCAGAGATTGAATGTAGGTGAGCAATTTGCAAGGCAACCACCTTAACCATATGCTTTCTTTCCAAAGCCAAGAAATTTTCAGTAATAAAATGCATCATTATATGCCACTAATCACAGGGCAGCTGCCCTCTTCTCTGTGGTCTATTATTATGCTCCTTCTTCCTTCCCTTTACACTGTTATCTACCATGCCTGCTCTTTTTTCTTCACATATCTCAAAGTCATTTCCAATTGAAAGCTATCATTCATCCTGGTATAGTATTGTCTCCAAATTCTCTCACTACTGGATCCCTTGCACTAATCAAGCCTTATCTTAAAACTGTTCTCGCCCTCACTCTCTATGATGTGAACGTTGAGATTATTTTCTATTAAATTATTTTTGCTATCATTTATTACTATCTAAAGCATACTTATGTTGGTGGATTTTTGGTCTATTTTCCTCAACCAGAGACCCATAGTCTGATTTCCTAAGAATGAGCTCTGTGGCTGTTACCTGTAATGTAATGTCCTCAATAACTCTTTAGTGGGTATATTCATTGATGAATATTTGTAGATTATGAGAGGATCAGTCTGACTGGGGAAGAGATTTCTGGCCAGCCCAAAGTATAAATACAAGAAGACAAGCAAACTACCTATCTGCATTGCTTAAAAAGTGTCCTTTAAAGATCATTTTCAACTAAGCAAAATCACCCTGTAACATCACGAGAGGCTTATTACAAACATAAGCTATTTACCCACATCTTTATAGAGGTGTTTCAATGAAACTGCTTTTACTTGTGGACTATTTCATAATATGTTACTATTTTTATATATTACTATTTTTTTAATTTTCACTTTTTAATAAAGTAAATAAATCAAAAGGATGTATCTATCATGAACGATAGACATTTTATCAATTTTTGCTGTCAGTATTAAAAATAATGTTTGGCGTGCACTCCCAGGAGTGTATTTAATTCTCTTGATAAATTAATGGCTGGTCTTGGCCTCTGACAGAATAAATGAAACTCCTTTTAATCTATGCAATTAATTAAATGAGATCTTACCCATGTTTGCTTCAGGATGCTAAAATGAACAGTAGACCTGCAAAAACAGATCCCATTAGTGAAGGTAGACTATATTACTTATTCCAAATTTCACTCAAATTCTACTTAAAATACTTACATAGAACTAAAGTGAAATTGAGAGTTTTTACTAAGAAGAAATTATTGCCTCAAGGAAACTATTACAAGGAGAAAATGGAAAAGCAAACTCCATAAAATCAGAGTGATCCCTGTTTAAGTTCTTTGATAGCATTAGAAGAGACCATCAGTGGAAACCAATATCCATATCTGTTTTCCTTAATTTGGAATTTCTTCGAGATACTTTTTCATATAGGTTTCACTTAGCATTTTCTCCTGTCTTAATTTTTCTTTTACTTCATCTGTGACGTATCTCCAAAGGTCAGTCTTTACTCCAGAGTGATATGGATTTAAATGTCAACAAAGAGGATGGAAAGAAAGAAAGAAAACGTAGAGGTGCCTATGGGATTGCCAGGTCAAGAGAGAACTGTGAAGAAATCAAGGAGGGAAAATAAAGGAAAAGCAAGAAATTTGTGCCTGGCAATGTTAAGGCTTAGCAGAAGCCACAGCCCTACAGAGTTCAGGGATGTATGTTTTTTGAAGGTGCCAAAACGCAAGGTAGTAAACCAGATACCTCAAAGTAATGAAAACACTCTATTAAATTGTTAGTCAAGCAAAGTCACAGTGAACTTTCTTTCACTTTTTCCTTTCTTTTCTTTCTTTCCTCAGGGTCTCTGCAGTGTTCAGGATTTAATCCTGGCTCTGAGCTCAGAGAGAGATTCAGGGGACTGGTATGAGGTATTGAGGACGACCCCCATATCAGTAGCATGCAAGGCAAGTACCTTACTCACTGATTCTATTGCTCCAACCCACACAGGGAACTTATTTCTTAAAGCCTTCCATAGTCATAATGGTCAAAATAAATTAGGAAGAATGCCCAAAATGCTTACTATATAATTATTACATTTGTATTTTATTTACTTCAGAACTTCTATATTCCAATTTATTGAACTCTCACAAGATTTTTTCCCGATTTTATTTTATTTTATTATTTCCCCCAAATATTGTTACACCATTTTAGACATACAATTGAAAGATGCTCATGTAGAGTTTTGGTTCTACAGTGTTCCAACACCCATCCCTCCACCCAAACCCATCTCCCATCACCAATGTCCCCACCTCCCTCCCCCTCCCACACCTCAACTACTTGGCGGGTTCTGTATGTTATTTCTCTCCTCTTTATCTCCTCCCCTGCCAAACTTTCCTGCTCTTCGTGGAATTCAGTGCATTAAAAGACATTACTGTTTCCACTATTTTAATGGACCGTGCGGCCGCGGTGGCTGCGCGTACTGGGCTCGAAATGGTTTTGCTCTGTTGATCTGGTTGTGAGGCAGTTTCCCAGCGTCCGGACAGCGAAAATGGTGGCTAGTGTGATGGGCGAGTCTCATCTGGCTGCTTCCGGGACCCCCAGAGGTGACGGGCCCACTCCCAAAACCCATCTGCCCTCCTAGGGGTCCCCTCTTCGGCTGGGCCCGGGCGAGCCGAGTTCCAGCCTCCCCAGCCGCTTCATGTTATGGCTGATGGCCCCCGGGCAACTCCTGGGCAGGGCCACCAGGCTGGACAAAGTGGAGAGGGGAGTGGCCGAACCCTGACTCCATCTGACGAATTCCCAGTGATTCCCGCTTCTGGGAGCCGCCTACCTGGGCTCGAACTGGTTTTGCTCTGTTGATCTGTTCGTGAGGCAGTTTCCCAGCGTCCTGACAGCGAAAATGGTGGCTAGTGTGATGGGCGAGTCTCATCTGGCTGCTTCAGGGACCCCCAGAGGTGACGGGCCCATTCCCAAAACCCGTCTGCCCTCTTGGGGTCCCCTCTTCAGCTGGGCCCGGGCGAGCCGAGTTCCAGCCTCCCCAGCCGCTTCATGTTATCTCACAAGATTTTTTTGAACTCTCACAACAGACTGTCTCCTCCTCAGGTATTCTCCCTGGGGTGTGCGGCTGGCCTGGCGGGCGGCTGCTCATGCGGCCGCTTAGTAATAGAACTTCTATATTCCAATGATCCCCAAGAGTCTCTTTACTTTATTAATTTATATGTTATATATGTATATCCCAGCTCCATTTCCCAGTGTAATTCCACATTCTCCCTAAGTTCTTTCCTATCTATACCATTTGATTTATAAAGCATAACTTAATATCTCATTTTAAATGCATCTGAGTATTAGGTATCACTTGATTAGTAAGCTTAAGAGAGGCGGGAAAGAGAAACTACTGGAAAAGAGTCATATGGTTTATTCGGTTGTATTTACAAAGATAACAACTATTTTAAGAAGATTCACTTTTAGCCTAAATAAGCCCTAACTTTACAAAGAAAAAATGTGTAAGAATTGTCCATTGCTTTTCTTTAATCAAGTGAATAATCATACTTTTCCTTCCTTAGAGGCAAGTGAGTTCATCTTCAACACCATTGCTCTTATCTCCATTCTTTTGTCTTAACTCCTGCTGAAATTGAATGAGAAAATTGGATATTTAAGTGATGTTCGAGGGGCAGGAGATGGCTGCCGATGCCCAGGGATAAATGAGGCTGGCATTCTGTCTCAGTGAACAGATGTCCCAGCTCCCTGCTTCTCAGTCACAAGTGATTCCAGGAAGTCTTTTCTGAGTCCCAGTTGTATTCCTTGGAATAGCAAGTTAGCCATGCAGCTAAAGACGTATTCTGTATGTATCTGGGAGAAATATCTCTGTTTTCTCTCCTGAAGATTATTCTCTGTTTGTCTTTTGTTTGTCTCAAACTACTCCAGAAATTATACCCATGAATCTCTTGATTTTACATCACATAACACCTTATCAAACTTGATTATGAAAGTTGTAAGCTGGTTGTAAGAGTTCATCATGTTCTGTCCCTAGGGACTTGTTGGCAGTAAAAATCGTCTGCTCTGCTCCAAAAAAAAACCAGAATTTTGCTGGGTTGTAGCGGGTCCTTGAAGGCATGAGAGCTTTTAGGTGGAGGAATTAGCCTGCAACAGTTAAACCCCAAAAGGGAACAGGTGTGCTACTGCAGAGGACTCAAGAGCCTGTAGGCTTCTAGAGAGTTTGATAAACTAATATTTTGGCTCTTTGGTGGTAGAAATATTTATCCTACTGTAATTTCTTCATCCAGAACAAGAGTAGCCAATTAACCTACTCTTCTCCAATAACACACACATACATGCATACATATGTATCTCATGCCATACAGAATTGTTAAACTTAGTCTACTTGAGCTTAAAGAATACATAAATATCTCCAAGAGGTTGTGTATGCATTTGTAAGCATGTACTTGCTTGTGTGTATGGGAATATGTATACATATGTTCATGTGTATATGCATATGGACAATGGATGTATGCAGATACATTATTTAAGTGCACAGACATCTGTGATTATAAATAATATTAACAGGATTGTCTGTACTTCAACCCATGTAAATACCTTGTGACTACTCTGCAGGATGGATTAAGTGGTCATTTATAGGGTTACATATTGTGGAAAGGAAGGTATTTTTGGAACATTTGATATTGGCATTCCTTTTATAAAAGTTAGAAACAGATTCTCTTCTAGCTCATTCATAATGAAAAAAAAAACTTTTTCTCAAGAAATTCATTCACTTACTTACCCAAAAGTAGCAATTACCCTGAGGCAAACTCAAAGATAAAAGAATGTAAGAATCCCACTCAGATCTTACTACAGAAACTGACTGCGCAATGCTCACCTTGTACCCACATCTGAAACTGAAGATTTCATACAGAACCATTATTATGATGACTTTATTGAGAAGCAACAAGCATATACCCACCTGCAACTCTGTAATCTCATCTCTTATTAGGAATCCAGTTGGATATTTCAGAGTTTAGGAGGGTAGTAGGTTTAAATGACAAAATTTTGCTGTCATTTCTATAGTTTTTATCCCCAAGCGTCTCTTTAAAGATTAGCTAATTATTTCTCCCACTCCAATACCTGCATCCCCTGTAGATATTTGGTGTATGCTCTAGTCCACCAGATCTAACTTGACCACAATTAGTTGAACACCTACACAAATAGGTATAGGGAGGGACTGTAATGAGGTCAGGATATTTGTTCCATCAACTGTTCTTAAAGGGTTGCCTCTGGCTGAGCTTGTCCTTAGCTCAGGTTCAAGGCTTTCTCATGTCGACATTTTACATGCAATTCTCACGCTGGAGTCCCAGTAACCACTCCCTGCCCTGCCAGGTGACAGTGCCTTTGTGAAACTCTCTTTGCATCATTTTGCTTTGGGTGTGCTCTCTGTTTCCCACACTTCCCTGCTTCTTCCAGATCACCTGCTGGTAGGGCCTGGTTCCTTGGCTGAAGCAGAGGGGAAACAAAAGGAAGCCTGCATTGTGACCAGCCTCAACACAGACCCTTTCCAGAAGATCAGATGGCAGCATCACTCAGTTTACTAGACCTGTGGGATTATGTGTCATTCAGATATCCAATTCTGATTTATGAACAAATATGGAGAAGAACGAAGAATTCTTCCTACTCTGTTAAAATATTTATTCACACCTATTTTTGTGGGTGGTTAACGTGGATGATAAACAAAGAAGAAAATATTCCATTCCAGAATAAGGTTGTTGCTGTAGAGAAAAATAAATCGGGGTAGAGGAAGGAGGATTGAAGTGATTCGTAGGGAGTTATAATGCTGAGACTCATGATCAAGGACCACAGGATGAGATGATTTCATCCTTTATCATTTCAAAGATCTGAAAGGATTGAGGAGAAATTATATGCAGTGTTGAACTTGCCATTCACTACAGTATCTCAAAGTGAGGATACTCCACATGTGGAGAGAGGGTAAGAAGAGAAAGAGAAATTTGCAATATTTTGAGTGTGATAGACAGACATGGGGCAGAGCTGCTACTGGCTCTCACTGTGCCCACTGCTCACGAGGCGCCCGGGAGGGATGGCTGGTTCTAGCCCTGACCCGCCACCCCAGCAGAGCCTCGCAACAAGCCAGACAACCCCCTCTCCATGAGGACCTCCATTTTCCACATCTGGAATTCCCTCTCTTCAGAACTCCACCCAGCAGACCAGCCTATCACAGCCCGGCTCATCGAGATCCACCCTGCTGCAGTCTTTTTTAATCCGGCGTTGGTATGCTGATCCAGAGACAGACATGGGGCAGAGCTGCTACTGACTCTCACTGTGTCCACTGCTCATGAGGCACCCGGGAGGGACGGCAGGTTCTAGCCCTGGCCCGCCACCCCAGCAGAGCCTCACAACAAGCCAGACGACCCCCCACTCCATGAGGACCTCCATTTTCCACATCTGGACTTCCCCTTTTGTCAGAACTCTACCCAGCAGACCAGCCTATCACAGCCCACTTGGCGCGAGCCGAAAGCGGCAGTGCGGTTCATCAACAAATGCTGGATTTAGAGATGACTACAAGAGTATGCTACCCGCACGGCAGAGCCTGGCAAGCTACCCGTGTCATATTTGATATGCCAAATACCAGTAACAATTACAGACCTCATTCCCATGACCTGATGGAATGGTTTGAGGCTCTTTATGTTCCTGGAGCAAGCAGGTGCCCATGGGCTCTACTTGCATGAGACAGGACATATGGAGATGTTACTGGTGCCCACTCGAGCAAATCGATGATGAACGGGAAGACAGTGATACAGTGATAGACAGTCACAAGGACTAAAATGGAGGAAAATAGAGGACAAAACACAATTGTAGATGATTCCTGGTAATTAGTTGATAGAAGCTAGTGGTTAATAGAACACTGCAATGCCCTACAAGGACAAGCATAGAAAGAAGGATAGGTCCAGCAAAGCTTTGGATAAACCACTGTTGGAAAAATTATTCACATATAGTAAATACAAAGCCTTGACACTGAATTACTCTTCCTCATAACTCCATGCACATGAGTTTTTAATGGGAACGGGGGTTACTGTGGTGCCCAGGAGTTCACATATTCCCAACTCTACTCCCCTTCGACTAAGAGGATCGGCTTAGCTGGCACCATGGGTCAGCTCCTCTGTCAAGTGTGACATCATCTCGGTACTTGATGTCCAGTAAGGAGGGTTCTCCTTTTCTTCTGAGGACCTGAAGGTGAATATGCTGGCGAAAGCAGGTTCAATGAGAAAAGACCAGCCAGTCCCAAGTGTCTTTCCCATCTTTGCACTTGTTTTTCCAGAAGCCCTTGCATACATTAGCAAACTCAAACGTTGGTCAATTAAGCTGAAATTGATCAAGTAATAGACTATGCGTAAGGAGAAAGAACACTTTGATTTTTACTTATGTTCCAATTTCACTAGAAATGAATTCATACAGCAGTTACTCAGATAGTCTCCATATTTCTCTACTCATTTTGATGTACATTAAAACTTTCTTCCAAACTAATAAATAGGTTAAATTTTAGCTATACGTTGATAAATTTAAGCTTAAATGCAATTAGCATGCTTTGTAGCTCTATAACACCATTTAACATAATCCTTTATGATTGAGCTGCTCTTCATTCCTCCATGCTTGTAAGATTCTGAACAAATTCTTCTGTTTTACTACTTTGGGCAATAAGTAACATAGGTAATAATCATATTCATATTCTACATTTTATTTAATAAAATAGTGTTCTGAAAGAGACAGAAATAAAATCGATAACCAGTGGAGTTCAGTGTTCATCTCCTTACAAAGACCTAAGGCTAACACAGTATGCTATAACCCATAACCACTAGCAAGAGATTCCCTAAAGATAGATGCTATCCTTCACTAGACTCATGTTTCTTTGCCAACAGGATGCACTTTGTTGTAAATGCAGAAGCAAGATCTAAATGAAAGAATGAGTTAAAGTAGGACTCTGATGGCTTATCTCTGATTATTTCCTCACTCATTTTCTGTCCTCTGGGAATTCTTTAGTAAACAACATTCTGCTAGATCTTGTTGAACTAGTTTTTCAGAACTACCTTTCACCAAATCTTCTCCCAGCCCAGCAATATCTGTAACCCTGAAAAAGAGAGTCTCTTTGCCCTTTGGATATTTAGATAAACTTATAATTGGTTTCTTGGAGGAAATATTGAACCTGTATTGTTAGCCTGGGAAGCAACTATTCTCTAGACTTTTCAGCAGAAATCTGTGCTAATAAGTATATCAATAAATGATAAATCACTGCGAACTTGGGGATCTATACAGTGTTCTAACTTTTCTCCTCATACTAATAATAGTCTCGTGGACAAACTCATAATAGCAAATTCATTAACAAATTAAATGTAAAAGAGAAACCATAAAAGCTGTTTTATGTTTGGGGTGAAAACACTCAGTTGTGCTCTATCACATACCATTGGGATCAGTACCTTCACCCTGAATGGTTAGCACTGGAATGAGAAAACACAGAACCCAAAGCAGCCCTGCCTATGTTGGCTCTGCATTGCCCAATGTAGGACAGCTATTGAGATTCTAGGCATTGCCCAGTATTTTCAGAAGGAAATTGCTAAGACTTGACACTGTCATTGCCTTTAACATTGAGAAAAAAGTTTCAATGAGGTCAGAAGTTCTTCAATAATACCCTATAATTATGTCTTCTTTTGAAGTCTCATTGCAATTAACTCATACTTATTATTAACTCATGACTTATTATGGTTCTCATTTCATTTTTTTTCTTATACAAAATTAATTTTTATGCCTGATCTTCCATTTGTAGTATAAATTCTTTGAGTGTTTTATCATCTTTGTTCTCTCAACATAACTACCATAGTAGAAAACTATCACATATGTGCATAAAATATTGTTTGAATAAATGTGTTAAATAATAGCCATGAATCTTCATATCATTCTCATCACCATTTCAGGCATTTTAAGGGCAATAATCAATAGCAACTTAAGTAGAAAAATTGCAAATAGAATATCTTGTTTTAGTAAATATAGACTTTTATGAATTAAACAGCTTTCAATAAATGTAGTAAAAATGTTTAGAACACGAGAATTTTCCCAAATGCACCTCTTATCATTCCATAAACATTATCAATTTTCAAAATAAGTATAATCATGGAACCAGATAACTCTTGGTCTCCTGAGATGAACCCAGAGCCATGGCAGAGCCTGGCAAGCTATTCACCGTATTGGTTATACCAAAAACAGTTACAATAGCGGACCTCATTCTCAAAGAATGGAGACGTTATTGGTGTCCGCTAGAGCAAATCGATGAACAACAGGAAGTGATACGAGTGCTACAAGGCAAGTAATGGAACCCTATAAAATATGAACTTCATTAGGGAAGGTATTGTGTCTCCTCTACACAGAGACTAAGTGCATATATAAAATTTATGTTATTACTGTACATATAATCAATAAATATATTTGTCAGAAAATTTAAATGTTTTGGCTTTGTGTCCATGATTTTTTAAATTTGCTTCCTCTGTCACTGCAATAATTCAGATGGACCCAGTCCTCAGTCTTTAAGGAAGCATACACAGTTAGATTGTCTGATATGACATACCGCCTGTTGAAGAAAGAAATAAATAGCCATTGCTTTGAGACCTTGATAAAGCCTTTCCTCTTTTCTGTTCCTAGGGTTTAGTAAGGTAGTCTATCATATGCTCTCCTATAAAACCAGCTGGAATACCATGAACATACATCAATGAATAGGTGAACACAGTAAGTCCAGAACAAAGGAAAACTAACGCCATAGCAGAAATAACTCTACTAATATCTGAGGTCTAACAAGATAGACTTGATCTGATTATGGACATGCTTGATCTAATCACAATATCAGGAAATCAACACCGGGAAGTTTTTGATGCCAAAGACAATCGTGGGGCAATAGACAAAATTTCCAGAGATCCATTTCTGCTCAAATAAGGCCCAATAAAAGAATTCCATATATTGATCCTAGAATGGGAATTACCATAAACCAAAATACCAAACAAATGTCATTCGATGTGTAGAACATTTGAAAAAAAAGTTGGATCAATGTCTCATCCCCCTATAGAAAGTCTGTAGAGGAATCTACATATTGGTATCATAAAATTATAGGGGTAAATTATTAATGACATCTCAACTTGGGTTCTGATTGATTTAAGAACTCTGAGAATGAAAGTCTCAGTGACTGAATGTAAGAAACACAGTGAACTCCAATTAGTCTTAGGTCTCTAAACTGTTTCCTTTATTTTAATTATTAGTGTTTCACTTCATTCAATATTACTCTCACATCTTTAAACTAATACTCATTACCCACCAATATGCTACTTCTATGTCACCATGTCTACATAAAATTATTCTTTTCAGCAGTTTACTTCTCAGATGACTGATCTCTTGCAGTCTTTTTTAGGGGTCATGGCTACTGTATACTGATAGACCAACCTCATCATAGACATAGCCATTTTCATGTCTTATGTAAAAAATTGACATGCATAAATAATAAGTGACTTGTCCAAGATAAATTAATCCCAGGCTTGGGAATACAGTGGAACTTCTAGTTCACTTTATTATAAAATAATATTTTTCTACTTTCAAAATGATGCCTCACTGTATGATATGTGAGAAACTAACACTCATGTAAGCTATGTTCTATCATCTTCTGTCATTTCCCTATTTGTTGATCTTAAACAAACAATCTTATTGCCAGTTACAGGTTAACTATAAATGCTTAAAAAGAAGCTTTTAAGCTTTAATAAACACAATATTGGAATTTTTAATAAAAGAATTACCAAGCCAACCTAATTAAAGAAGGTCAATTAAACATAGCACTAAACCATCTGAATTACAAAGAACAATTTTCTGTTTAGATACTCAGGATACAGCAATTACCTGATTAATTTGACATGTAAGCAGGTTAGAGAATCCCAAAGCACAGTTCTGTTTCTAAACTTCTGAGTGATCACACCAATATTCAGGAGTGTTGCTCTGGAAGCTATACAGTTGAGTCAGGTCAGAAAACACATTTTGAAAAATATCACTTTCATGCAGTTTGCCCCATCTTGTTCTTACCCTACCTAGTCATCTTGGTCAGTTGTAGATTTGTTCTAATTTGAAACTACATAAGTAATAACCCGTTATGAAAATAGCTGAATGTTATCATTTTCTAGAAATCTAGAAAACTTTCATTCTTAATAAACAAGTTCTCAAAGTTTTAAGTTAAACTTTGGAAACATGAGGGAATGCTTTTAATTTCTAGGCATTCAAAAAAATCTAAGTCAAAGTAAGGTCAGAGGTAAGGTTCAATAAAATATTTTCAGGGTCAGAGAGATAGCACTGACCTCACTAGAGAGATTCATGGTATAAGGCAATTAGCTTGCACATGACTTACTCCAGTCCAGGCACTGCATGTGGTCTCTTGAGTACTATAAGGCATCAATCCTGAGCACAGAGCCAAGAGTTACCCCTGTGAAGCACTGACTGTTGTCCCAAACCCTTTCCATCTCTCCATAAATCTATTTTTGTTAACACTTTGATAATATGTTAAATTATTGCTATGTGGTACACAGACTAAATTCTATCAATATTCATCATTATTGCATTTATAAATTATTAAACAAATTCTAAACATCTTGATGACCCTAACTCTTAGAATTGCAAATTTAGCTGAGGTGAGGCAGGATGGTTTCACATAAGGAAAAAAAGATTCAAGGACTAGAAGTTTTCAGTCCACCTCCTATTTTGTGATTTATCTTACAGAGCTAAATTCAAGCCATAACATCTTGAAAATACATCATTTTAAGTTTACTTCCCCCTACCCAGACTAAAGTCCAGAACCTGTATGTTTGAAACCTAATCTCCTTAATCATGTGCTTCTCTTGACTTAAGGTTTTTATTTACTGCATTTCTATGTCCCTACTGAATTGATTACTGGGGTGAACCATTTCTGGCTGTCTCTGAGCGTTGATTTTCATGTGTTTTATAGAGTTGGACAGGCCCGCCAGGAGTTCCAAGGATATTATACAGGTGTCTGCCTTACAGTCTGAGTGAACAGGGATGTGAGAAAGTCCCCCCATGTTAGAGGGACTTTCTTTGTCCGAAACAGGGTATTGATATAAACAGAGCCATAGCAAAGCTTCTTTTGTTTGTGGAGAGCTCACTTTACAAAGTAAAAGATGCTTAGGAGGCTTTATCCTACCTCATATAAATCCATGATAAATAAACTGATTTATACTTTATAGCCCAACTATATTCAATGTAATGAACTAAAAGTTATGTTAAGGAGTTATTTCTGCCATTCTATGCATCTGTGTGATAAGGCAAAGGATCATGGTAACGGACTGGCAGTAACTGCATGTCAATTTCTGAGCAGAGGCCAGGCTGAGTATTGGCTTATAAATCTTCTAGAAGTCGGGCCCATAGTGACACGCACCTAACTAACAACACTACTGGGTCTGTGATAGCTTTGTTTCAGAAGAATTAATACTGAGTTCTGGATAGGCTCAGCACCTGTAACACCTACAAGGACAGGTGGTCTGGAATTCCCTAAGATAACATCTATGTTGCCAAGGAAAATGCTTTGACATAGAATCCATGTATCTCTAAAGCTTGCAACAATTCCCAAAAAGGTTATGAAATTAGACTTCACAGGAATATCTAAATTTGAAGTTCCTTTGAGTAACCACATCAGACTTCTTGAGTCCCAAGTGGAGTATTGGCAAGAACCAAACCCTAGAATTCCCAGTTCCACATACTAATATGTTCACCTTCTCCAGAGGGACTAAAAGCATCTATAAACTTCTTGCATGTGACAGATCAATGAGGCATCTAGAATATTAAATTCAAGAATAAGCATCTCTAACTGGGTGATATTTATTTCTAATACTTATTGGTGATGTGTCTGGAGATACATTAGTATTCCATAGCATTAGTGCAGCACTGTTTTTGCAACCCTAAATTTGCCTAGAAAACCACAAAAGAAAGTTAATTTTTATACTGACAACCAAACTTGATGGAGCAGAGTGGACATTTCACTGAATTTGCAACCTTAGTAAGATGCCCAGATACCCACTAAAAGTTGTGCTTGTGTTGACCTCTTAGAGATCTGTCTCTTAACCATATTAGTGAATGCTCCTTTTCTTCTATAACACAGGGTACAGTTTTCACTTCTGTTTTATGTAAGGAAATACTGGGAGTGATCAAGGATGACCAGAGACATATCTAGGGACTCCAGGGGAAGCTATACATGTAGTTCTGGGGATTGAAATAGACTTGAACCAGCCAGACAGACACACACTCTCCCACTGAGTCGTACTTCTAGCCCTCAGAGTATATGGACAAGCTAGATCCTTGGAAAAACTGGAAAGTACTATTAAAATCCCATTTTTTCAGAAGAGGAAATTACTGTCAGAGTAAATGATGGTTCAAAGTAAAATCATTATTTAGTTATTCTGTTTCCTTCTAAAATCACTTATTCAGTTTCTCTTATCACACCATAAACCATTGGTCAAAGAGTCAGATTCTTTTAGGACTTAAAACACAAATAATACATGCAAATAAATAAGATGTATATATCTTTGGTATAAATGATTAACATAGGCTGATCATGAGGTGTCCAGGAGGATGGGCAGGCCTAGGCCCTGGCCCACTATCCCCAATAGAGCCTCAGAAGAAGCCAGAGGAACCCCTGCACCATGATGGCAGCCATTTCAATGTCCAGATTCCACAGCTCATCAGAGCTCCACCAAAGAGAGAAGCCAATCTCAAGCCCAGCTCCTTAGAACCCCACTCTAGAGAGAAGCCTATTTCACAGACAGAGATGGAGCTGCTACAGGCTCTCCCCATTTTGCAATTACATCAATAATTGCAAAAGGTGAGAGCGCCCTCACAGCAGAGCCTGGCAATCTATCCATGACATATTTTGATATGTCAAAAATAGCAACAATGATGGATCTCATTCCCATGACTTGAAGGAATGATTTGAGGCTTTTCATGTTCCTGGAGTGAGCATAGGCCTTTGGCTATACTAGCACATGACAGGGAAAATGGAGATGTTGTTGACGCCTGCTCGAAGTAAATCGATGTAACAATGGGAAGATAAGTGATATACGTGATCACCAGATCACAAGACATCCTCTTGTTCATCGATTTCCTTGAGTGGACACCAGTAACATTTCCATTGACCCTATCACATGCCAGTGTAGCCAAATGGCATCTGCTTGCTTCAGGAATACGAAGAGCCTCAAACCTATATATATACATATGTATATGTATATGTATATGTATATGTATATGTATATGTATATGTATATGTATATGTATATGTATATGTATATGTATATGTATGTGTACGTCAGTTTGACATATATATTATGTCAAGTGATATGTATATATATGCATATATACACACATATATATTTGTTCAGCTTTTGTGTTGGAAAATGGAGGAGGAAAATATAATGGGATTTTATAAGTGATTCTGTTGCTCAGTTAAGCATGTGTGTGTTCTTTCTACACTTGACCTTAGCGAAAAGGCTGAGAAGTGACGCATGTGTAGTTTCTAGTGTACCTATTTATAAATGAATATGGACCTAGGTGCTGAGTGTGGCTACAGACATGTTGTAGAATAAAGGGAAATGGCCCAAATTGGGCGCCAAAGCCTGAAATACACGCTTCCCAACTCTGGCAACTTTGCTCAGTTTAATGGGAGTTGATAGAAACCAAGTGTTTTCTACCTAATTTCCACCTTTTCCTTGGTAGAGAAAAATCATGTCTTGTTGAGTACTTCCATCACTCATGTGAAAATATAACTAAACATCTTTTCACTTGCAGCTGCTTGAAGTAATGGATTATGCCTTTGAACTTGCCAGTAAACTTCAGGTCCTGGTATAAATATCAAACTTGTCAAACTTGCTTTCCAAGAAAGCCCTATAATGAAAGGCTTATCTGTTTGGGGGTAAAGTAATGCTTCCACTTTGACTCTAAGCTAGATCTTGAGAAAAATCTCAGTTGCAGAGAACTTCCTGCCAGCTATCAAGATCATCTCTGGCCTTGCTGGCCCAGAATATAGATTCACTAAAATTTGTTTTTTTTTTTTTTTTATTTTTTTATAATATTTTATTATACCACCGTGAGATATACAATTGCAAAGATGTTCATGTTTGGGTTTCAGTCATACAGTGTTCCAGCACCCATCCCTCCACTAGTGCCCATTTCCCACCATCAATGTCCCCAATTCCCTCCCCCTCCCCCAGCCTGCCTTTATGGCAAGTTCTTTTTTTTTAATATTAAAATGAATTTTTATCAAAGTGAATTATTATTGAATCCCCAAGATTAATTTTTTAGAAAATAGATTTGACTTTTGCTGAACAGTCAGATCATCTTGATAATAGCAGGTAATACACAAGAATTTACATTGGAATTTCAGATGTTGTAAAATGCTTTCTGTACTTCTATCTTAATACAGAAGTGACCATGACCCAGCAATTTTTTTTTTTGTTTTGGTAAGAATTCTTTTATTATTTTTTTTTTTTTTTTTTTATTATTATTATTATTTTTTTTTACAATTAAAAAGGTCATGTTTGGGTTTTGGTCATACAGTGTTTCAGCACCCGTCCCTCCACCAGTGCCCATCTCCCACCACCAACATCCCCGGTTCCCTCCCCCTTCCCCAGCCCTGCTCCATGGCAGGTTCTTTATTTCTTTCCCTTTCTCTCTCTTTCTCTTTTCCTTCCCTTCCAGACTATGGATTACAGAACATACATTAAAAGGTTGTCATGTGTATCCTTTTGCCTCTATTTAATGCTCAGTTCTAGGTTGGCATTAGTACCCTCGACTATTATTAGCACCCTGTTCCATTTTCTGTCTTACCTAAACTCTGACTCCCACACGTTTGTGATAATTTCCACCTTTGACAAGACCTCCTGATATATGTTTCACTTGACCTTGGATATTGGTATCATAATATGTACATATATATTTATGCCATGCAAATAAATGCAGTCATTCTGTATCTGTCTCTCTCCTTCTGGCTAATTTCGCTCAACATAATCTTCTCCATGTCCATCCATTTATAGGCAAATTTTATAACTTCATTTTTCCTAACAGCTGCATAGTATTCCATTGTGTAGATGTACCAAAGCTTTTTATCCAGTCATCGATTTTCGGGCACTCTGGTTGCTTCCAGATTCTGGCTATTGTGAATAATGCTGCTATGAACATAAAAGTAGGGATGGTGTTTCCGCTGCGTATTTTTGGTTTCCCAGAGTAGATTCCCAGGAGTGGTATGGCTGGGTCAAATGGGAGTTCAATTTCTAGTCTTTGGAGGAAAGTCCATATTGTTTTCCAGAAAGGCTGTACCAGCCGGCATTCCCACCAACAATGGATGAGTGTCCCCTTTTCCCCACATCCACGCCAGCACTTGTTGTTCTTGCTCTTTTGAATATGTGCCAGTCTCTGTGGTGTAAAGTGGTATCTCATTGTTGTTTTGATTTGCATCTCTCTGATGATTAGTGATGATGAGCATTTTTTCATATGTTTTTTGGCCATTCGAATTTCTTCCTTGCTGAAGTTTCTGTTCATTTCTTCTCCCCATTTTTTGATGGGGTTGTTTGTTTTCTTCTTGTAAAGTTCTACCAGTGCCTGATATATCCTGGATATTAACCCCTTATCAGATGGGTATTGGGTGAATATTCTTTCCCATTCTGTGGACTGCTTTTGTATCTTAGTCACTGTTTCTTTTGAGGTGCAGAAGCTTTTTAGTTTCATGTAGTCCCATATGTTTATCTTTTCTTCTAGTTGCTTTGTTAGTGATGTTTCACCTTTGAAGATGCCTTTAGCTTCAATGTCGTGGAGGGTTTTTCCTATATTTTCTTCAATGTACTTTATGGATTCAAGTCTGATATTGAGATCTTTAGTCCATTTTGATCTGATTTTTGTGCATGATGTTAGACACAGGTCCAAATTCATTTTTTTGCATGTTGCTGCCCAGTTTTCCCAACACCACTTGTTGAAGAGGCTTTCCTTACTCCATTTTGGACTCATTGCACCTTTATCAAAGATTAAATGATCATGTGTTTGAGGTTGGGTGTCAGGATACTCAATTCTATTCCATAGGTCCACAGGTCTGTTTTTATTCCAATACCATGCTGTTTTAATTACTACTGCCTTGTAGTACAGTTTGAAGTTGGGAAAGGTGATGCCTCCCATCTTCTTTTTCCCGAGGATTGCTTTAGCTATCCTTGGGGGTTTATTGTTCCATACAAATTTCAGGAGCGTTTGGTCAATTTCTTTGAAGAATGTCATCGGTATCCTTATAGGGACTGCATTGAATCTGTACAGAGCTCTAGGGAGTATTACCATTTTGACAATGTTGATTCTCCCCATCCATGAACAGGGAATGTGTTTCCATTTCCTTGTGTCCTCTTTTTATCTCTTGGAGCAGTGTCTTGTAGTTTTCTTTGTACAGGTCCTTTACATACTTGGGTAAGTTGATTCCTAGGTATTTGATTTTCTGTGGCACAATTGTGAATGGAATAGTTTCCTTAATATCCCTTTCTTCTGTTTTGTTATTTGTATATAGGAAAGCCACTGACTTTTGGGTGTTGATTTTGTATCCTGCCACTCTACTATATGCGTCTATTGTTTCTAGGAGTTTTTTGGTAGAGAGTTTAGGGTTCTCTAGGTATAATATCATGTCATCTGCAAATAATGATAGCTTGACTTCTTCCTTGCCTATCTGGATGCCCTTGATGTCCTTTTCTTCTCTGATTGCTATGGCAAGTACTTCCAGTACTATATTGAATAAAAGAGGTGAGAGGGGGCAACCTTGTCTTGTCCCTGATCTCAGGGGAAGGCTTTCAACTTTTCCCCATTTAGAATGATGCTTGCTGTGGGCTTTTGGTAGATGGCTGTAACTATCTTGAGGAAAGTCCCTTCAATTCCCATTTTCTGGAGTGTTTTAATCATGAACGGGTGCTGGATCTTGTCAAATGCTTTTTCTGGCGTCTATTGAAAGGATCATATGGTTTTTATTTTTTCTTTTATTGATATGATGTATTATGTTGATTGACTTGCGAATGTTGAACCATCCTTGCATTCCCGGGATGAATCCAACTTGGTCATGATGTATAATCTTCTTGATGAGTCTTTGGATTCTGTTTGCTAGTATTTTGTTGAAGATCTTAGCATCCGTGTTCATCAGGGATATTGGTCTGTAGTTTTCTTTCTTTGTGTTGTCTCTCCCTGCTTTGGGTATCAGGGTGATATGTGCCTCGTAGAAGCTGTTTGGGAGTGTTTCTGTTTCTTCTATTTCCTGGAAGAGCTTGAAAAGGACTGGCAGTAGGTCCTCCTTAAAGGTTTGGTAGAGTTCACTAGGGAATCCGTCTGGACCTGGGCTTTTGTGTTTGGGCAGACTTTTAATTACTGTTTCTATTTCCTCGATGGTGATGGGTTTATTCAGGTATTGGAGGTCTTCTTGTTTCAGCCGTGGGAGGTTATAGGACTTCAGGAATTGATCCATTTCTTCTAGATTCTCATGTTTCACGGCATACAGGCTCTCAAAGTAATCTCTGATGATCTTTTGGATTTCTGTGGTTTCTGTTGTGATGTCACCCTTTTTATTTCTGATTCTGTTTATTTGGGTTTTCTCTTTCCCTGTCCTTACAAGTCTTGCCAATGGTTTGTCAATCTTGTTTATTTTTTCAAAAAACCAGCTCTTGGTTTCATTAATCTTTTGGATTGTTTTTTTGGTTTCCAACTCATTGATTTCCTCTCTAAGTTTTATTATTTCCCTTTTTTCTGCCTGGGTTGGGCTCCTTTTGTTGGTCTTTTTCTAATGTCTTCAGCTGTGTAGTCAGGTTATTTATGTGGGCCCTTTCTTGTTTCCTGATGAATGCTTGCAGAGCTATAAACTTCCCTCTTAACACGGCTTTTGCCGTGTCCCACAAGTTCTTATAATTGGTATCTTCATTTTCATTTATTTCCAGAAATCTTTGGATTTCCTGTTTGATTTCTTCTATGACCCATTTGTTGTTCAGCAGTGAGCTGTTCAGTTTCCAGGTGTTTGGTTTGACTCCCTGTTTCTGTGTACGGTTAACTTCCATTTTCAGTGCATCATGGTCTGAAAAGATAGCTGACACAATTTCTATCTTTTAATTTTATTGAGGTATGCTTTGTGGCTCAGCATGTGGTCTATCTTGGAGAATGTTCCATGTGCACTAGAGAAAAATGTGTATTCAGCTTTTTTGGCATGAAAAGCCCTGTATATATCCACTAGCTCTCTTTCTTCCATTTCTTCCTTCAGGTCCAATATTTCCTTGGTGAGTTTCAGTCTTGTTGATCTATCCATCGTTGATAGAGCAGTGTTGAAGTCTCCAACTATTATTGTGCTACTGTTAATGTCTTCTTTGAGGTCTCTTAGCAGTTGTTTTATGTATTTTGCTGACCCCTCATTGGGTGCATATATGTTTAGTAGTGTAATTTCTTCCTGGTGTACATACCCCTTAATTAATAAGAAGTGGCCTTCGTTGTCCCTTCTAACCTTTTTAAGCCTGAAGTCTATATTATCTGATACTAATATGGCCACACCAGCCTTTTTGGAGGAGTTGTTTGCATGGAGAATGGTCTTCCAACCTTTGACTCTGAGTCTGTGTTTGTTCTGCTTATTCAGATGCGTTTCTTGTAGACAGCAGAATGTTGGGTTCAATTTTTTAATCCATTTTGTCACTCTGTGTCTCTTAATTGGTGCATTTAGACCATTGACATTGAGAGAGATTATTGTTATTGGATTTTGAGCCATCTTTCTTTTTGTGTTTGTTGTGCTTATGGGTTTGGTCGCATTAGAGTAGACCCTTCAGTCCTTCTTTTAAAGTTGGTTTTGAGTCCATGAAGTTCCTGAGTTGTTGCTTATCCATGAAGTTGTGTATCTTTCCTTCATATCTGAATGTGAGCCTGGCCGGATAAAGAATTCTCGGTGAAGCCTGCAGTTCATGGAGCCTTTTCGCAATATCCCACCATTGTTTTCGGGCTCGGAGTGTTTCATCAGAGAAGTCTGCTGTAAATCTTAGAGATGTTCCTTTGTATGTGATTTCCTTCTTTGATCTTGCTGCTTTCAGTATTCTATCCCTATCTATAGTTTTTGTCATTTTTATTAAGATGTGTCTTGGAGTATTCTTGTTGGGGTTTCTTTTAGCTGGTATTCTACGGGCCTCTTGGATCTTGAGGCAAGCATTCTTTAGTTCCGGGAACTTTTCAGCAATGATGGCTTTGACAGTTTCTTCTTCATCAGGGTTTTCTTCTTGCCCTTCTGGGACCCCAATGATCCGTATGTTGTTTCTTCTGGCTTCATCCCGATTATCTCTTGTTGTCTGTTCGGTAATTGTGAGCCTTTTTTTCTATCTTCTGGTGTTGTGTACAGAATCTTTGGAGGCGTGTCTTCGAGATCACTAATTCTTTCTTCAGTAGCTATTATTCTGCTATGATGGCCTTCCACTGTGTTTTTATTTCATTTACCTCATTTTTAATACCTGTCATTTCCCTTTGCATTTTCCTCACTTCTGCTATCATGTCCTCTTGTATTTTATTGATTTTGCATTCCATTGCTTCTTTGAATTCCTTTTTGAATCCTTAACAGTTCTTTCCGAAATTCTTTTTCAGATAGGTTATGCAACTCATTGGTATTGCTTGACTCATCTGGACCAGTGACTTCACTCACAGAGCTTGATGGAATTTTGCGTTGCTTTTACCATTATGACTATTGTAGGTTGCAACTGTGAGTTCTTGGGTGACTAGATAGTACAGTTAGTAGGTGTCTGGTCTGTTTGCAGAGTTTGGGTGGGTAGCAAGGATGTAGGAACCAAGGTTCACTGGTACCTCATGCAAGGTAGGTAGTGAGAGGGGTTGCGCGGATGCGCTAGCGTCCGCGCGGTTTTGAGTTTTGGGATGTTCCCAGAAGCTCAGGGCGCAGGGGTCGGTCGGGCTGGAACCAAGGCACTTTGCCTTGGTTCCCGTTGATGGAGTTTCCGCTCTTCCCTGGGGCAGCTTGGGGTCCGCGGAGACGCAAGAATTACACACACACACCTGTGGGGGGGAGGTGGAGGCGTTTCCCGGGAACTCAGGGCGCGGGACCGTCCGGGCTGGAACCAAGGCACTTTGCCTTGGTTCCCGTTGATGGAGTTTCCGCTCTTCCCTGGGGCAGCTTGGGGTCCGCGGAGACGCAAGAGTTACACACACACCTGTGGGGGAGTGGAGGCGTTTCCCGGGAACTCAGGGCGCTAGATTCACTAAAATTTGAACTTGTTCACGCCCCTTTCACAAAGCCTCCCCTCAGTCTCCTGACTTTTCTCTTCCTTTTGAAACAATGTTTGGGAAGATAAAACGTTCTTCATACAAGAGTCACCATTCACCAGAATGACAGAAATCAGAAAGGGGGCTGGAAGTAGACTATTAATAAGGCACTTGCCTTTTATGCAGCTTTCTGGGCTCCATCTTTGGCATAACATATGGGTCCCCAGAGCACTCAAGGGGGTGAATCTAAGAGCACAGTCAGGAGTCAGTTATAAAGACCACTTGGTATAGAACCAAACCTAGAGAAATAAATCAATAAATAGAGTCAGTAAGGGTGTGAAGGGACTTTTGTTAGGGGCTAGCAAGGTTCCTAGTGCTATGAAGCCAACTATCAAAAAGACCCATCTACTCTTCCTGGGTCTTAGATGGCTATCCGTGATGTTTAAGAAAAATTTCTCTAAATATGGAATGTAATGGGACAACTAGCAGTCTCCTTTATTCTGGGACAAATAACAGGTAAATGTAGGATAGATATCTGTATAATAGATATGAGCAATAGATGTAATGAGATGGATGTAGGTAGGCATAATTATATAAGTGTCTGGGAGAAGAGAAACACACCTGTGAGACAAGATTTCACAATGATATGAACTTTTTAATTGTATATCTTTGTAATTGTAAAAATAAAAAAAATTAAAAAAAAAGATTTCACAATGATTTTATTTCATGTGTCAAGCAGTCATTTTAAAAGGGGACTTTGTGTAGAGATGTTAGTAGTAGAAGTATTTTAAGGCCATCAACAGCTCTTCTGTGCAAGTATGTATGAATGAGTCTGACTTTCATAAGGAAATGCTCCCATATTCCTCACATGAGCTGTTGAATGTTTAGCGACCTCTGTTAGGTACCCGTAGCTTGGGCCGCACCAGAACATCTCAGTGGGAAGGGTGGGGCCTTTTGTTTTCCACTGCGATGGTCTGAGGAATGATTATGATTGAGAACCTTCTTTTATTCTGTAGACACAGAAACTGTTTCCACAGTAGGCCCTAGAGGAAGGCTGTGGCTTTTAATGTGTTATATGGTATTCGCACAAGGAGAAACTGATCACCACTCCTAACAGTCAGACAGGACCTCTGCACAGAGATTTCTACCTCTTCCCACTAATAAAGTTACAGGTCTGTTGTTCTGTTTTCTTCTTCTCACGCCACCCCGCTTTTCTAACCAGTTCAATATCTGTGACCAGCTGTATTGTAGTTAAATATCCAAAAATGCGCTTGGCAGTTTTGTGCAGTGGTACTATAATATTTATAAAGCCCATGATGCTAGTTTGAAAGTGACATGCACAGATATGAACGTTAAAGGGGGCATTTAATGAGCAAAATACATTACCAAGTGCAATTGCAGTATTAACCACATTCATATGAGTTTTATATTTGCTCCAATAAGCCAACAGTACCAGATGTAAAATTAGCCTATAAAACATTTTTCTTCCTCTTTAACCATCCACCGTTACTACTTTCAAATATTAATGCACCAAAGGTGGCATCTTTTTATTTTAAGGCTCAAAGATATTTAATTAATACCACATAAAACAATATACTAATTTTAAACCATACTTGCTAATATATATTTGACATGTGTGCATATAATAGTTACAATAATTCCAATTATTGAAGAGATGTATGAAGTGCTCTCATTATCAGTTCAACAGAACTGTGTCAAATATTAAAAGGATTTAAAACCTTCAAATTATCCTTGAAAGTTGTCCCTCTGGCTAGTTCCAGGATTCTTCTCTGAGAGACCTAGTATTTTGTCTTGCGGTAATTCTGTTTCTGTCCTACTCAGAACGCGCAGCATATTTTTCAGCTAAAAACATCTAAGTCTTGTTGATCGATCCCATGTAGTCCAAGTCATGCTGATTACACCCTTTTTGCTGGAAGCTCAGGATAGAATGTGTACAGGAAGCTCTTCTCCAGGTCTCTCCTACTAAGTTACTGGCTTAGGGATGGGCCCCTGTGAACCAAAACCAGGGCCATGACATGTCACACAGACTTTGAGTAGAAAACATGAGCGTAAAAAAGTATGCTTGTAAAAAGAGATAATGTCAGCCACATTTTACGTGAATTCGTGAGACTGTTTAGCTATTATACATGAAGACCATCTTCCTCTGAATGACTGCCAAGAATGGGCAAATTCATGGGAACACAGAGTTAAAAATCAGTAAACAAGCAAGAGCTCATTAATGAAAACAGTATTTGAGAAGCTGGATTCAGGTGTTCCTGAAGCCCATTCTTTTTAAACTCAGGAAAATGAGTGGATAAATCCCTTTTTTGGACTCAGCTAGTTAGGGGGAGACTTTCTGTCTTGCACCTGGAAGTGTAATAAGAAGTGCATTTTTGTTTAAAGCAACCCAATTAATATTCTTACAAATAATCGGTGAGATAAAGATGATTGCCTTAATTTCACAAATTAAAAAGCCAAGTCTTAGATGGAAGACCAAGTTAACTAACTTTCCCAAGACCACACAATTAGAATGCCACAGAAACCAAGTCTAAATTGGAAGTATAGATTTCACTATAAACCCAGGAATTTTAACCTGTCTTTAAGAAAAAATATTATTTGAAGGAAAAATAATTAAGGTGAGTTGTAAATAATTTAAATATCAACTAAATAAGAAACTTTTGTATACTTTGGTGGGAGAGTTAAAAAAAGAGTTTCAAAGAAAGAATCTGAAAGAAGCCTGGATATGTTCATAGAAAACAAATTGTAGAAAAAGTATGCTTTGTAAAATTTGGAGCTCATTAAGAAAACCATAGGTGAGCTGACTTAATTCACCCCTGAATCCATGAGGTGGATGCTATTATATTTTCATAATATTGATGAGGGAAAACATGGAAAAATGTTTCATGGTTACATAGCTTCTAGATACAACCATTCACATTGTAGTCTTACTTTAATATTCATGGAACAATAGGAGCTATGCTGTTAACTAGAGTGCCTTGTCAGTACTCTAGTACTCACAATGAAACTTTCATTGCTTTGGCTCAAATATTCCTCCAGAATCCTCTACATCCTATAAATAAAAAGCATGATGAAGCACATTATTTCATCATTTGAAACTTAAATCCTTGCTATAGATTCACTTATCATGTCTGCCACATGTGCACTGGCTCACCTGCCCTGCTCCACAAAATCCTGACCAAATCTCCCAGAAGATGCGCCTAGCACTTAAACCTTAGAGAATTGACAGTGCCATGACCAAAAACCCCGGAACACTCTCTGGAGGTGAGCAGCCCCAACACCCGCCAAAGTTAGGCTCTGGCAGTAGCAGCCATCCCCAACACTACAGCTATGCCAAGGGCTCAACTCCACCCAACAGACACCAATCCCCAAATAATTTCTGGTACCCGTCCACTGGCGCAGAACTCTGTCATCTTGGCCTACACGTGGCTGGGACCCAGCAGAGAGTGGAGAGGCCAGAGAAGCAAAACGCCAAGGGAAGCTAAAATGGCAAAAAAAAAAAAAAAAAAAAAGCTTCTTTCTTCTTGCAGCTTATTTTATAGCTAAAATTGCCCAAACTCCCCAGCCCTGCCCATTCTGGGCTGGGCTATCTAGAGATGAAAACAGGAAAACAGCTCTATAGAAATGTAGCAAGTTCAGGAGGCCTTCTGGCTGTTTACTCGGACCCAGAGCTAATTCAAAGCCTCCCTAGCAGAGCTAGGAGGAGCTATAAGCTAAATATAACTTCCCCTGGCAGGGAGGGTCAAATGCCCTCAGGTAATTTCTCCCAGCATCTCACCTAATGTCTTGAGCCAAGATCTGCCTGGAAATGGCTTTATAGGGTAGAGAAGGGGGTTTCTGAGATGGCATGTCTCTGTACCAAAGACTATACTAATGCTAGTTAAATACTTCTCCAAGCCTTCACAAGAGTCTCGTCTACTTCAAGGTAGTTTTGTATTTTAGTTGCCTTTGAGTTATCAGGGAGCCATGCTTGCTTGCTTGGAGGCAAACAGCATTTCTCTCTGGTCTAATTACTTAGAGATCCAACATGGCCAGGCAAATAGGCTGGTAAAATCTAGCTAGTCCCAGGATGAATGTGGTAGCATGAGAGAATATTTATACCAGCCAGTACAGAATACATGGTCAGATAAACTGCCACATTTAAACTACCCTCCTATCTACAAAGTGATCTGCAGGAGGCAATCTAGGACAGATGCAGAGGCTTTTTAGGCTTTTAGGTGTCCTGCAACAGGTGCCTTTTTAGTAGTGAGGTGAGTAGCTTCTCCTGCCGGCCCCGCACTTCCGGAAGCCCCAACAGCTCCTCACATCACCAGCATCTGCTGCCTTTTGGACACTTTGGCTCAGACCATTGATCTGGAGATGTCTGGACCTCCTGAAGCAATGCAGCTTAATAATTTCTTACACAGGATTTACCAACTCTGCAATTAGATATAACAATGTTCACATTTTTGTTGATCTAAGATATTTTCTCTTTTCTAGATCTATTGATTTTAATAGTGCAACTCTTTTTAATCTAATCAGTTTTAATACTGGAAATACATCAACAGTTGCCACTTTTTTTCTATGTTAATTTGATTAAAATAAAATAATAAAATCCTTGCATAGGAGTCTAAAGAGATAGTGCAGACGGGGCCCGGAGCGATAGCCCAGCGGGTAGGGCGTTTGTCTTCTGCGCTGCCGGCCTGTGCCAGCCCGGGTTCAATCCCGGCATCCCATATGGTCCCCCAAGCACGCCAGGAGAGATAGTGCAGAGGGTCAGGTATTTGCCTTGTATGCAGCCAATCCACATTCAGTTCCTGGCAACCTTATGGTCCCCTGAGCCCTGCCAGGGGTCATCCCCTGAGCACTGCCAGGCATAACTCCCAAACCGAAATAAGTAAATAGATAAAGTTAAATCTTGCTTTAGTATGAAATCTATTGTATGTCTGGAAAGAAAGTATAAGCACTTATAAGTATAAGGCAAGGTAAGCACTTGCCTTATTCTTAGCCAAACCTGGTTCAATTTCCTGAACCATTTAAGGTCTCCCCATCACTGCCAAGCACAGAGACAGTAATAACTCCTGAGGACATCAGGGTGTGTGGCTTCCTCCTTCAGATTAAAAAAAAAAAAAAAAAGCAGGACACAAGAAATCTGTTAAAACCAATTTTTTTCCCCCCATTGAAATAACCAGATGGGTAGAAATGATCATTATGTATTTTCATGACTTAGAAACTTATGTAGCAGAACCCAAAGTCTCAGGATCTTCAAATTTTAGGAAGATCTCAATTTCCTTGTACGCTAAATAATGTAGGAGACATTACTGGCCATTGTTTAATAGTAGCAGACAGGGTAAGTTGACTAGAGCTTTTTAAATAATAATTTAATTAGATTTTAGAGAATTTTTTGTGCATTTAAAATTTGTTTTATAGACAAAAAATGGAATGTGGAATTCTGTATTGATAGTTGACATATGCACCAGAAATCTCCAAACCTTCAGTGGCTTCATTGATCATAGAAAAGGTGAATGTCTTCTCTTGAAGCAATACAGACTTGAGTGGCCCCTTTTCTCTGTCCATTTCCACTGACCTCTGGCTTACAGATAGTCATGAAAGGAGCTCTTTCTAAGAAGTCTTTGGATAATCCTTTATGACCTTAGCCTAGTTTCCCAGAAACAGAGGGGCTGGCTTTTCCTTTGTTGGCAAAGTCAAACAGAGATCATTTTAGAAGCAGATAAAAGTAGTACTTAAAGAACTGAACGGAAAGTCTTTTAAAGTCTAGTCATAAAGTTATCTCCATGTGCTAAGAATAATATCACATTTGAGATGCCTGCAACTTCAAGTGTTTTAGGCAAAAATAGTAACTTTTTTAAAACTGTATGTAACGGTCATTTTATTCTGCTGCTTTGGTAGGGTTTCTCCTATCAGTTCTCATTGACCTTGACAATCCCCGAAAAGACCAAAAGAAAAACCAGCTTATAAAAATGCTCCAATCGCTTGACTAACAGACTCTTCCACTTATGGAGAAGAGTCTACATTACATTTTCTGTAATGTAGGTTTAGGTTCTTCCAAAATGAATGATTAGTTTAAGACTTGGATGATAGCTCACTTCACAGCACAGCCATAGCATTGGTGAAGCTCTGAATCTGGACTCGGAAGTTTATGAATAATGAACACAGTCAGATACAACCCTGGGACTTCAGCACCCCAAGATGTGCTTCCGATCTGAAGATATTAATCCCTACTTTATATAAGGAAATAGGCTTTACCAGAAGCCTTCTCTGAAAGTTTGGGATCACTACATTGAATCTATGTTATTGTTTGTGCCCACATTTTTCTTTTCTTTCTAAATTTTAAATCACAGTCTGCAATGCTCAGGGATCTGAACTCAGAGATCACCTCTGGTGGGACTCAGGGAACAAAATGAAGTTCTACAGACAGAATCCAGGTTGGCCATATACAAGGCAAGTGCTATCCTCGCTGTACTGTCCATTTTAGCTGCACCCAGAGATATTTTTCCAATAAGAGGAAATACATATCAAAATCTACATATTTTTTTGTATTTCATTAGAATATCAAGATTAAAAACTAAAAAAGGGCGGGAATGATAGTATATCAGGTAGCAGTCTTTCATAAGCACAGCCTGAGTCCATCCCCAAGATCCAATATGGTGACCTAAGAACTGCCAGGAGTAATTCCTGAGTGGAGAGCCAGGAGTAAACCCTGAATGTTGCCAGATATGACCTTGAAAGCAAAAATAAATAAATAAAAAATTAATTTGTAAAAAAAAGAAAATATAGCAAAGTGAGCATAGCGCTGATTAAATAAAGTAATAAAGTTATTCTATAAAGTTGTTTATATAGGCTTTAACATACTAAATTACATGATATTCTTTGAAATGGAACCTTTGTGGTACAAATAAATATGTTTTACTGCATAAAGTGGATTTAAACTATTGATTGATAATCTATACTGCAATATTTTGTTTTAATTTTTATTATTTTTGGCCTCCAAAATAGAAGTAATAATTATTTTTGTGGGAAAAAATACCATTTTGTCACCAGAACTTTGTCCTTGATAAACACTAATCTAAACTATCACATAGGATTAAACTCAGGAACAATAAGGAAAAGATGCTTCACTATTCTACGCTCTACCTGTATAAGGTTGTGGAGTTTTCATATTTTAGTTCTCCTCCATTTGAGGAGGTAATAGAGGATAGACTATAATTATATTAACTTAGTGGTGCTGAATTTAATCTTAGTTCCTATGTCATTAGTTGTCCATTGCTTATTGCCATTATAAATTATCTTCCTTCCCACAATGGATCCCATCTGAAACCCTATTTTTTAAATTTAGTTTAACTATTTGCCTCAGAACTTTGAAAATAAAGATTAATAAAATTTTACCTTATGTAAAATAAATTAGGCATAGATAATTACATACCTTTTTAGTAATTTGCCTTTTTAATTGCCTTCAATAAAAGAAATCAATAGTACTTAGATTTTATTACTTGTAGGTATTTCTATCTGATACATTATAAATTCTAAAAGATAATTTGTTTTAGAAAAAATTTACTAATTTAAATGGTTCTGGAACATCACATTCTTTTTGATAATTTAGTTAAATAAGCATTAAATAATCTAAAATCGACTGGAACTAGTAAATGAGATACTTCTGAAAGAACACACATAAGTGATTCTCTTACCACTTCTGCTTAGTATGTTTTATTGTGATGTTCTATTCCTTTCTTCATGATGGGATGCGTGTTTGAGAATATCTTCTATTTGAAAAGGTCATGACACTAGTAATTTCAAAGAAGGTCTTTGGGCTCTAAACCAGGAGCTCTCAATGCTTTGACCCAAGGTTAAGGTGACTAAGATGAGTGATCACTCACGCAGTAACACCATTTTTTTCCTTATAGAACTGCAAACCCCTCCTGTCTGTGACTGTGCCCTGTAAGAAAGTTATGAATGATGTCTACTCTCTGTAGGACTACCCTGAAATGAAGATTATAGTTGAGCTACAGTCAAGTATAGCATGAACGGAGGAGAGGAACCACAACAGAAAGTGAGCTACATAGAAGTTTATTGGTTAATTAAATAATCCCTATGTTTTTACACATATAAAAATGCTTTGCACTTTAAAACTCTATTATCTGTAAGAAAAGAAGTCAAGCTCTCACTATCTGCAGATGACATGGTATTATATTTAGAGAACCCTAAACTCTTTACCAAGAAGCTCCTAAGACAATAGTTCCCCATAGTAGAGTGGCAGGGAACAAAATCAATACCCAAATGTTAATGGCTTTCCTATATACAAATAGCGAAAGAGTGGGATATTTTTAAAAATTCCAATTCACAATTGTGCCACAGAAAACCAAATACATAAGAACTAGTTTGACTAAGAATGTAAAGGATCTGTACAAGGAAAACTACAAAACGTTGCTTCAAGAAATAAAAGAGAACCTAAGGAAATGGAGACACATTGCCTGCTCATGGACTGGGAGAATTAACATTATCAAAATAGTAATACTACCTAAAGATTAATACACATTCAGTGCTGTCCCCAAAAGCATACCCACAACAGTCTTCAAAGAAATTGACCAAACACTCCTGAAATTTGAATGGAATAATAACCTGCCACAAATAGCTAAAGCAATCCTTGGAAATCCTGGGAAAAAGAAGATGGGAGGTATTACCTTCTGTTGGATGACAGGTTTAGCTAGCTTGGGAGCTTTGCTCACAGCTTAATCTACTTATATGTTCTTAAGGCAAAGCTGATCAGTAAGTGTACAAGATGAGAGCCTACTACTAAGTATACCACCCGCATGGCAGAGCCTGGCAAGCTACCCGTGTTGTATTCGATATGCCAAAAAGCAGTAACAATTATAGACCTCATTCCCATTACTTGAAGGAATAGTTTGAGGCTCTTGGTGTTCCTGGAGTGAGCAGATACCTTTGGACTACACTAGCATGGGACAGGATGTGTGTAGATGTTATTGGTGCCCGCTTGAGCAAATAGATGAACAACGGGAAGAGAAGCAATACAAGCCAAGGTTCATTCTAATGAGATCCCTCTTCTATGTAAACACTGCTAGAGGGTGTGGCAGTACAGAAGTCACCTTGACTCTGAATAACTTCTGATTTGTTATACATCTACTAAGATTCTATGTTATCTAGATTGGGCATAGCTCTCTTTATAACCACTGCACCCAGTGCGGGACAATTTGCATTTACCAGGAGTCTCCCACCCTGGCTACGTTGAGACTATCATTTAAGATTATAAGAAGGATCATACTAGTTTGCCCTCAAGTAGGCAAGCGTGACCCTTTCAGTATACAGAGATCAAGGTACTAAGAATCACCCTGGTGCAGATAATACATAGAAGGACCTGTGGATACCATCTAGGTTCCATGAAACCCATGAAATTAGGATGTATTACTTTATACTAGCTCTCTCTCTCTCTCTAGTGTTTTACATAAGAGACAATCTCAGAAGAAGGGATTAGTCCTTGGCATAACCCTTTGTTTATACCTATAATAGGGTGTGGCACCACCCTTCTACACTTTTCTACTATCTAGAAGCTGTTTAGGGTTCTTTGTTGACAAGACCCTCCCTGCCAACAGTTAGGATTACTTTGGTGTATATAAGGGGACTGACTTGAGGCACTTGCCCCTTCTTTTGGGTAGGACTCCTCTCTGGTAGGATCCCCTTTGGTGGGAGACTTGGGCTCTCGTGTATGGTCTAAGTTCTGACCAGAACTAGAGTTCTTTCATTATATTGGATTGTGGTGGTAGAGCTTTGTACTATTAAAATCCTTTGTGGAACTGGGCCAGACTCGTTAGACTTAGTTTTCATCCATTTCCTGGCCTCAGAGGTAGAAGAGAACTTCTGTCCTGATAATGTTGGGGAACCCAGCAGCTCCCTGACAACTTTCCCCAACTTTAAACTCTACTACAAAGCAGTTGTAATTAAAATGGCATGGTAGTGGTTTAGAGACAGACCCAAAGACCTATGAAATAGAACCTGAATATTCTGACACACACTCTCAAATATATCATTGATAAAGGAGTAAAAAATATTAAGTGAAGCAAAAAAAAAAATCTCTTCAACAGGTGCTGCTCGGAAAACTGGACAGCTACATATGAAAAAAAGAACTAAGTATTCCTTCTATAGCCATGCACAAAAGTCAGATCAAAATGAAGTAGAGATCTTAACATCAGACATGAATCTATAAGATGCATGGACGAAAACACAAGAAAAAGTGCCCTACAACATCAAAGCTAAAGGCATCTTCAAAGATGAAACACCACTGACAAAGCAAATGGAAGCAAAGATAAACAAATGGGATTATAGGAAGTTGAAAAGCTTCTGCACCTCAAAAAGAAATGGTGACGAAGATAAAAAGACAGCCCACAGAATGGGAAAAGAATATTCACCCAATGCCTATCTGATAAGAGGTTAATATCCATGATGTATCAGGCAAGGGTAAAACTTTGCAAGAAGAAAACAGTCAACCCTATCAAAAACTGGGGAGAAGAAATGAACATAAACTTCCAAAAAGAAGAAATTCCAATAGCCAAAAAGCGTATGAAAAAAGTTCTCTTCATCTTTAATCATCAGGGAGATGCAAATCAAAACAATAATGCGATAACACCTCACACTACAGAGACTGGCACACATCCAAAAGAGCTAGAACCAGTGCTGGCGTAATGCAGAGAGGAAGGGACTCTCATCCACTGCTGATGGGAATTCTGACATGTCCAGTCCTTTTATAAAACAATATGGACGTTCGTCAAAAACTAGATATTGAGTTCACAGTTGACGCAGTAATACCACTCCAGGGTAGATACCCAGGAGACCTAAAAACACACAGCAAAAACACTATCTGTACTTCATATTCATCGCGGCATTATTCACAATAGCCAGAATCTGAAAGAACCTGAATTCCCGAGAATATGAGAACAGAAGACTGGCTAAAGAAACTGTGGTACATCTAACAATTGCAATACTATGCAGCTGTTTAAAAAAAAAACAAATTTATGAAATTAACTACAAATGGATGGATGTGAAGATTATCATGCTGAGTGAAATTAGTCAGAAGGAAAATTACAGATATAGAATGAATGCATTCATTAGTGGGATAAAAATATGTACTCGTTTTCAACGAATTGTGGAAATTGTAATGCCAACTAGAACTAAGCATTGAATGTACACAAAGGAACTTACATGATAATCCCTAGAGATTATCTGTAGAGCAAGCAACTGTGTGGAAGAGAAGGGAGAGAGAGAGGGAGGGGGAGAGAGAAAGAGAGAATGAGAGCAAGAGAGTGAGAGACAGAGAGAGAGACAGAGACAGAGAAAAAGAAGAAAAGGAAAATTGCCTCCTATAGAGGCAGGCTGGGGAAGGAGAGGGAATTTGGGGACATTGGTGGTGAGAATAGGGCACTGGTGGAGGGATGGGTGCTGAACAATGTATGACTGAAACCTAATCATGAATATCTTTGTAATTGTATACCTCATGGTGGTATAATAAAATATTTAAAAATAAATAAAAATAAAATAAAACTATTCTCTGTAATGTTTCTGAAAAATAAGAAGTTTTATCTTAAAAATCTATGTTCTTAGTTGCTAACCAGAGTAATGGATATATATTCATTGTACTGTATAAACTGTTGTCTATTGCACTTTTTGAGTCTAGTTATAGTTTGCATACAAATTATGAATATTTTCAATATCTTTGGCATCGTTTACCTCAAAATCTTTTCTACTTTATCCATTCTTGTCATTTGATTTTTTTAAATTTTAAGATTTCTAATAATTTCACGATCTACCTGTCCACCCCTCACCTCACCCCACAAAAAAGTAATATATTCTCTGCACCTCTTTTTTGTAAACTATTAATTTTTTGTTTTCAACCAAATTGCTTGTTTTGAAAATATACAAGGTGTCTTAAAATAAGTGGAAAATATTGACAGGTGTGCAGTTATTTAAGCTGTTAATTCTCAAGAACAAACCATATAACTTCTCTGAACTGTTCAAGATCTTGTTCAAGTGCTTGGGAAATTTCTGTCTTCAGTTTCAGGATACCATCTGTATACATTTTCTTTCCATTTTTGATACTATATTGTCTCATAATTTTAAGAAAAGATTGCTCTTGAAAAGTCCAATTTTAATCTTTAGTGAAAATTCAGCTGCATATGGAGCGTTGCCAAAAAATCTAATTAAGGTGTCAAGAAAAGGAAAGTCACCTCTACACACAGCTGATCACACATATGTGCAGTCGGAGATCACTGCTTCACAATTACTCCCTGCCTGGCCCTGAGAGTAACATACGACCTAACACCACTGATAGAAAAATAATAATAATCAGAAAGGAAACATATACTCTAAACTAAGCCATTTCTGTTTTCTGTACCTCTGTGAGAGCCCATGTTTACTATTTATTCCTTTTTCAAAATTCTATGAACATTTGAAGCCTCATATATACTTTGGCAGAAGAATCCCTTCTTCCAGCCTCAACTATTGAATCTTATTTCATGGGTTTTGTGCATCTGTCTTATTTATTCTACTAGATTGTAATTGTTGAAGCATGCATGGAAGACTGTGTTTCTCCAGCCACAGTTAGCCTGGCTTTCTGTGCCAATGCATTCCTTCATAGCTGAGAATTTTATTAAAATTTGCTATGTGCAAATTTATAGGTAATACCTGTAGTTGAGTCTTTATTGAACTTGTCATATTTACAGAGTGATCAGACTTGGAAATTTCTGAGTGTTCATATAATTGCCAGTCCCCTGATTGTATACCTGGAAGAAAATTTGTTTTCCTTCATCTGAGATTCTTGGGACCCTATTTAGATGCCAAAATTTTCCATTCTTGGATAAGAAGATAAGTTGGAAAGAACAGTAGAATACAAGAGTATGCATATTTTTTACTGTCTTTGCTCATAACAAATGCCCAGGTTAGTGTCTGGTGAAATAATGAATATATGAATTAGCTTATGCATATATTGACTATCTCTTGCTGCATAACAAATTACCTCAAAACAGCTTAAAATGGCAAACATTACCTCATGGTTTCTGTGGCTCAGGAAACTACATTTTTAGACAGGTTTTTCCAGTTAAGGTCCCCAGTAATGTCCCTATCAGATTGCCTTGTACCATGGCTGTCGTTTCAAGTACTGGAATGAATTTGAAGACTGCATCTCTGCTCAATCATTTGATTATTGGCAGGCATCAGATGGAGTCAGGGCCTCAGTTTCTCATGTCACAATGGATATTCACAGTGTGACAACTTACTTCCCTTGATGGGAGATCCTGGTTAAGATGCATGAGACAGAGAGAGGGAGAAACTGAACAGTTCATGGTCTTGGGATGTATGCAGAGGCACAGGAAGGAAACAGGGAGGGAGGAAAGGATGAGAGAGTTTTCAGAGACAAGGAGAAAAGACTATCCAAAGGTAGAGATAGCAGGTGAAAAAGGTAGAAATTATTACAAGGCTTGAAACACCAAGTCTACGAGACTAAAGTTTGTTCTACTATTCTTATCTTTTCAATAAATTTTACATGACAAATTATTGGAAATCAATGACTCATGTGTAGAATGGGTTTTGTTTTCTTTTTTTTTTAGTCTTTCATGGATATTTTCCATGGGGCTGCAAATATATACAGGTACAGAGATTGAAGGTCTTGACTTGCATGCAGGTGACATCATTTGAATACTCAGGACTACATATGGTCCCCTGAGCATCAGCAGCGGTGATTCCCTGAGCACAGAACTAGAGCACTATCAGGTGTTCCAACCCAGAAATAAAACAAAAAAAAATGACTCTTTGTTGACTATAGATTAGACTGAGTTTTACCTCAGGGCACTCCAGTTTTCTATAGAGATGAGAGTAGAAGCTTCAAACTCTCATGGTACAGTCCTGAAATTTGCACACAACTATTTTGCATCATTCAACTGATAAAAACAGATTACAAGACACTTTTCCAAGAAAAAGTCTGGAAAAATCTTTAAAAAAGTAAAAGAGCAAATGTCTCCAGATTCATTAAAAGGGCAAATGATAACAGCCAATTTTGGTCTGTTAGTCTTCCTCCTTATTTTCCTAACAACAATACTTCATGTTGTTGCAGCATTCAAAACACCTTCACACATCTCATCCCTTGTCCGTCACCAGATATCTTAACAGCTTGGCATTACTCTTGAAGTTTATGATTATTCAAGCTGTATCAATGTTAGCTGTCATTAAGACTTCTTGGGCACAGTTCCTCAGGTTTGGTTTCTTTTAATCCAAAGATTTGTAAACATAATCCATGGTCCATCCAAGAAGACAACATATACAATGAGGCAAAGAGACTTTACCCTGGCAGTAATGAAGCCTTTCTTTGCAAAAAGAAGAGAACTAGAAACACACAAATCTGGATGATCCCAAAGCACATCACTGTATGCTTGATTATAAGTTGAATGTGTCATTCTATGCAAATAGCCTCTTTTGGAAAACATCTTAAAGGGGTTCCTTACATTATAGCTGCAGAGTTCCAAAAGAATCTACAATTACTTAAGGTCTAGGTTTCAAAACCATATAATATCAATTCATAGGGCAAATCTATCTACGTGGAAAGAGGAAATATTTGGGTTGAATCATTGGTGATTTCTTTCAAATCACTGATCAATGGATACTGCTAGTCATCTCTGCCTCCATTTAGTGGCTTAACATATCACTGTATCACTGTCCTCCCGTTCATCATCGATTTGCTTGAGTGGGCACTAGTAACATCTCCATATGTTCTGTCTTATGCAAGTAGAGCCCAAGAGCACCTGATTGCTTCAGGAACATAAAGAGCCTCAAACCATTCCATCAGGTCAATGGAATGAGGTCTATAATTGTTACTGGTATTCGGCATATTAAATACGAAACGGGTAATTTGCCAGGCTCTGCCATGCAGGTAGCATACTCTTGTAATCATTTCTAAATCCAGCATTTATAGATGAATCACGTGGCCACTTGTGGCCCTGCGAGCCAGGCTGTAATAGGCTGGTCTGCTGGGTGGAGTTCTGACGAGGGGTAAGTCCGGATGTGGAAAATGGAGGCCCTCATGGAATGGGGGGGTCATCTGGCTTGTTGCAAGGCTCTGCTGGGGTGGCGGGCCAGGGCTAGAACCCGTCAACCCTCCCAGGTGACTCATGAGCAGCTGGGCACAGGGAGAGCCAGTAGCAGCTCTGCCCCATGTCTATGAGTCTCTCAGCTTAACATAATATGACATTTAAAGGAGTTACTTAAAATTTTCTAACTAACTAGTATACATCATCATACTATGTCTGTGACTTTATCAATTCATGTTTCTATTCTGTTGGAAGGCCCACGAGATGCTCCCGAGCTGTTGGCCATGAACCAGAGACACAGATCTATAGGGCAGAGCTGCTACTGGCTCTCCCTGTTGCAGTTTGTGGCTGCGAACTGAGAGCACCTGCACAGCAGAGCCTGGCAAGCTACCCATGTCGTATTAGATATGCCAAATACAGTAACAACAATAGACCTCATTCCCCATCACCTGAATGAATGGTTTGAGGCTCTTCATGTTCCTGGAGCAAGCAGAGATCCTTGGGCTACACTAGCATGCAACAGTAACAAATAGAAATGTTACTGGTGCCTGCTCGAGCAAATTGATGAACAACAGGAAGACAAGTGATACAAGTGACAAGTGATTCTGTTGGAAAGCAGATGTCTTTATATGTGCCAAGGACATACAGAAACATTTCAGAATATAGAAGGGATAAAAGGAAGAGATGGCTTCTTCACCAATTCCAACTAGTAATTGGGTTTGTGACAAAAAATGATAATGATTTATGCTCAGAAATGCATGTGTCTTATGATAGTAATAATTACTCTAGAAATAAGCAACTATAATTTTAAATAAAGAAATAAATGAAATGTGACATAGAACCCAGGGTAGTAAAGGACTATTTTCCCTAGCTGTGGAGTGTGTATTTTTTCAGCTTTACTCATGAAGTTTTATTGAAGACAAAATATACATCAAAGACAGTGGCCACATTAATGTTCACCAATGACATATGGCATTTTTTAAGAAATTTCTTAATGATTAGTAAAAAATACATTTTAAAAATACAAGTCATATTCATTAAAATGCATGGAAGAAGGTCTAGTGTTGCAACTATTTTCATTTATTAATCAGGAGGAATCTTGGATGCAATACATTTAAAACATTTAAAGAACAAAAAAATCTATTATCTTTTTTGTACTATGATTTTTCTCTCAACATTTTAAACAATTCCTTGAGTACAGTTCAATGTCAAATAATTTAATAAAGATTTTCTACTTTAATTGTTCACTTTTCCTTTATTAATTGAAATAGCAATACCTTAGAAACAAGTAGACCAATTATAGTTGCCACATTTCAAAATATCTTGGAATAATGCACTGTGCATTCAGACCTGAAAATAGTGTGTAAAGAGTCTAGCTAAGGCCACCATAAATGGCATGTGAGGGAATTATACTTCCCAGAGTTAGAAAAGCCTAGAACTAATGATGATCAAATTCAAAAAGAATGGGAGAATTCCAGCCCTCCTCATACTCCATCTTCAACCCCTGGGCTGTATATTTTCTCGGACAAAATGGGGAAACAATTTTGCAGCAGCTCTGAGCTATAATCACTCCAACTTAACAAGAGTGGAACATATGCTGGGTAAAGATATAAGTAGTTACTAAGAAAACGACTTCAATTTTACAGGAGAAGAAACAGGCACCCAGAAAGTTGTTCAAGGTCACATGCTATTTAGTATGGAAGCAGCCAACAAGAAGAAATGGCATCATTTTCCAGCATTCCCTGCAGTGTATTTCAGCCATCCATTCCCTGGAATTCTTCAGCCTTTGTGGTATGCATCTGCTATTCTAACAACTTCTTAACCTCTTTCACATCCAAAAAACGAAAATTTTCCAGCAGGTACTTCTCTGGGCCAGTAGCGTCCCAATCTGTGTCTGCTATTATCTCTGTTAGCATGAGAATTTATGAACTTGATGACAAAGTAATTCCTTTAAAAAATGCAGGAGTTTGGCACACATAGATCTATAGCCCTCTATCATTCTAGCAAGCAGAAACATGTTGGTGCTGATTGACGTGCTTCACTGAATCTACAGATTCTCCAGAAGATAGTAGCCCAGGATAGACATTGGACATAGAGGAGGGCATTTCTGTTTATTTTTTCAAAGCAAGTTCTTTGCTTACTTTCCTCTCTTCTTTCTCTTTGATCTCCTTTTTCTTTTAATTCATTTGATATTGATGAAGAATGGACAAATGTGGGTTTAGTTATAGTGAAGCTCAAGTGATACTGGGATATTGTAGCACTATGTTAGAACTCTGTTTCAGCATGCCCATCTGCAAATGCAGGCCGAGGGTTGGAGTGATAGTACACTGGTACTCCAGGAAGGGTGATTACCATGCGTGGCTGACACTGGTTCAATTCCTAGGACACTAACTCTTTTCATCCTCTTAGTGCTGCCAGGAGTGATTTCTGTGAACATCTAGGAGTAAACCCTGAGCACTGCTGGCTGTGGCCCCCAAACAAACAAAAACAAATACAGCCTGAACTTCCTATTTGTTAATGTTTGTGATGCTTCAATGAACTTTTGTGAGTATTGCACAATCTTTTGGACATTGAAACAGCACCGGTTTAAATGCTAATATTTGTCTTTTACTACAAATTCTCTCCAAATTTAGACACTTAAGAGTTTAGGAGGGCCACACTAGTGCTAGGTAGATCGCTGCCTGAGATTACGATTGAATACCAAAGTAATCATCACTTTAATTTTACTGTCAGTGTCTCCCCATTGTTGAGAATGAGGTTGTTGTTACTGTTTTGGCATATGGAATATACCATGGGTAGCTTGCCAGGCTCTTCCATGGCTCTGGGTTCATCCCAGTCTTTTTTCTATGTCAGACCATCCACCATCCAGGGCCCACAGGGCAGAGCCCTGGGTGTGCATACAAGCCTGTCTCCTATCTGCCACCTGCTGAGACAGGGAGGACACCACAGCCACACCTGCAACCTCGAGGGGTTTCTTTTCCTCCACTGACTAATATGCTTAAATTCAGCGGGTTGCCACGTCTGATCTTGTGGCTTTGGGGGTCCCCCTCACCACAAGGGAGGTTGAGGGACTGAGAGAGGAGAGGAAGGCTGCCACGGGAGCCTGAGAGAGAGAGAGAGAGAGAGAGAGAGAGAGAGAGAGGTCCTATGACCCTGAGGGTGGTACACGCAAGGCCACGGGCCGACCCATGGTGGCAGCGCCTGTGGCCCCTGCTTCCCCTCCCAGCAGACCCACCAGGGGCCCCAGAGAGGGAGACACCATCCCTTCTTTATTAATAAAGAAATGACACTTTCAGGTCTTGGGTGAAAATGGGAGCATCAGGTATAGACTAAGGCAAATGATAGGAATCTGTCCTTAAATTAAAATGCAACTATATGAATGTGCTTGGTTATATTTATAACCAAGTTAGTTATATAATCACGATGTGTAGGAAGAGGAAGACTGATTGAGGGATGGAGTGGAGTAGCTCTTGTATAAGCTAGAAAATGTCCTGGGGAAGTTATGTCTTCATGAAAATCAAACAGGAGTAGAGCATCGTGGCAGAGGGAATCTCTTTGTGTGGAAATTAGTAATCCCCAAACTGATGGAATCCCCTAAAGATGAAGGATTTATATGGATTATATGAAAGAGTTCAGATGGGACCCATGTAAGGTCAGATAATCAAAGAGGTCTTCAAGTCCTATCACAGATCTGACACTTGATGAAGATAACAAAGTGTTTGCATGAAAATTAGAACACTATTTTTAAGTTTTGTTTTGTTTGCTTTTTTGATGAATGGCAATTCTCCTGGGATATTCCTGGCTCTGCACTCAAGAATTACTCCTGGCGGTGCCCTGTAGACCATATGAGATGCCAAGGATCTAAGCAGGGTCTGTTGCATGTAAGGCAAACACACTACCCACTGTAGTATAGCTCTACCCGCACCCTCTTTTTAGATTGAATGGATTTTTTTTGACATTTCCTTTTCTCAGTGAACAATTCATTCTCTCACTCTCTCTAACCCTTTCTCTCTCTCTCTTTCTCTCACATCCCTTCCTACCTCATGGTGAAAGTATAAAATTAGATACATGAAGAAACAATGAAAAGTACTAAAGAGATATTTCGGTAAGTTTCTTTGTTTGGGTTGGCTTTGGGCAGGGTGCAGGCTTTCCCCTGGTTCTTTGCTAAAGGATCACTTCTGGTGAAGTCAGACAACAGGGATCAAACATGGTTTCCTTTACAAGGCAAATGCTTTACCAGCTTGCAGTATCTCCTGGGTTCTGAGTGAGATTTTGTTTTTGTTTTGAATGTGAAAAGCACAACTTGGCTGATTTTTTTTGGTCTTCAAATTTCACCCCTGTCCAACCCATTAATGTCTTTGAAAAGGAGGAAAGCATTCTTCAATATTTTTGAGCTTCCAAGGGAAACTTTGCCAAAAGAACTTAAGTCTTCAATAAAAGAATATGTTGCTAGAGAAAAAGGAAGAAACATACTTCCTATATTCCCCAATGAAACATTCTCTTCCAGTCTGGAAATGCTTAGTTTCTCTCTCACCCTTCCTCTCCAGCATACATGTTCCTCATCCCTGACCCCCCAACACACACCATACACACACACACACACACACACACACCACACCACACCACACTCACTCATTCAACACGCACTTTTTTTCTGAATATAGCATCTGTAATACATTTGGTTACCGGAATATTCAAACACATTGAGTCAAGTGATTGCCAAACAGCTTTATTTTTGCTCTCATATTCTATCAGAAGATCTTGTGATCATTCTGTGTTGATGAAGAAAAGCAGAAGGATTTAGAACCAGAAATGAAACAGTCTCTTAATCTTTGAGTTATTTCTTACTCTTCTTTAAAGTATGCTGGTAAAGAGATGGAAATGCATCTTTTTCAAAAGAGCTAGAATGATTTGTGAAAAATATTGAAGGAGGTGGAAGTGGATATTCAAAACATATATGTTCAATGTGTATTTCATGTTCTTTTCAAAGACAAGGGAAAATCCTTTGAAAGTGTGGAACATCAGACATGATCAATAGTCATATACTTTACCAATTTCCAGTATTTCAGAAAGCATCTAAATCTATGATCTGCAACAAGAGGAAAGCAAGAGCCTCCCCTTTTTTTCTGTAATAAGCACCCCGTCCCTTAATGTCTTCACTCCACTTCAACACTCAGGGTTATATGCGATCTTCCTTGTGTCAAGGTAGAGATCCATGAAAATCAATTGTGGAACACTTAAGACTCATTGAAAATGTATAAAGAATACCACCAATATTATCTTAGTGTTCTTTATGGTTTTAATTCACATTTTAAGTATACCTTATCTGTTTATCTACCAATTTATCTATTTGAACAAACTCTGAAGATTTACTCAGTTTTTAACTAGCTCTCCAGATGATCATTTGAACCATAAAGTCTCAAACTTTGAACTCAATATTTGTGATGTATCTAAATACTGTAATTCTGGTGGAAACATTCTAAAGGGCTTTTTGGGTTTTCTAATTAACTAGATTATATTCTAACTATAACTATGGTAAATTGTTTTACTTTAGATTTTAAATGCAACGCCTAGTTTTCAAATTTTTCTTATCTCTTATCTCCTTTTACCTCACAGGCACATTAGGTAGATTTTCAATGTAATTAATATATCTTTCTCTTAGCCTATAACCTTTCTCTTAGCCTATAACCTGACTTTGCTAGCATCAACATCCTCATGCTTTTTTTTTAATCAATAACTTTATTGCAGTCTAAGGCAACTGCAAGGAACTTGGGCACTCTTGGGAAAGTACTAATATATTTTAATATTCAACTAATCAGCAACGTGAAGTCTAAAGAATGAGAGTTAAGTGTTTCCAAACACATAGTGACCAGTCAACTAAGACTTTGAAGCATTTTAATAACAAACTTTTGCTCTTTCAAATAAACAAGTCAAAACATCTAAGCTAATTTTTTGTAATTAGTTTTATTTTTTTCTCTCCAGTTAGGTACTTTGTCATAAGTAGGCTGTTCATCAGTTAGGTGTATCAGGTAATTCATACTAGATTTAGGAACATGTTTAGCATATCAGGGATATAGAATTAGAGCAACCAATGAAGGTCTGGAGAGATAAGTAGAAAATTCAACCTAAAGTGAAGAGACTGGCTGGTTGCAAAATTATCTCCCTAATATCTCAGAATAGTAACTTGCATTGCCTAGATTCATGATAACCAAGTATATGCCAAAAATATGTGTATATTCTAAAAAATGCAATGTTGGTCATTCTAGTGACTTCTTTATAACCTTGAATTCATACTCCCTAAAGTAATCAGGATGCCAATGATGTCAGAAACACACATATCCAAAATATGAAACATTTCATTGACTCCACATGCCTTTTGAATTACCTGCTATTTCTTTTTGATATTCTCGCATCCTTATCCTTTCTTTTTATTAAAAAGGAGGTCTTAATACGTATTCTTTCTACAGTTATGTTAGAAATTTAAACTTGAATACCTAATTTTACCATTCTCTCAAACAATAAGCAAAGTAGTAGATCACTTTCACTTATTATTATTATTATTATTATTATTATTGTTATTTTTTGGTTACACCTGGTGATGTTCAGGGGTTACTCCTGGCTCTGCATTCAGGAATCACTCCTGGCGGTGCTAAGGAACACTTGCATTTTTATCCTTACTCTCCCACTACATGCTACTTATTGTAATTTTCTAATTTTACCTCCTATATTTTCTAAACTTTTCAGAGATTTTGCTTTTGTTTTGTTTTGGGGCCATACCCAACTGTTCTCAGGCTTACATCTGGCTCTGTGCTCACGAGTTATTTCTGGCAATGCTTGGATGACCAGAATTGGTGTGGGGGATTGAACTGGGCTCAGCTGCATAAGCATCCTCAACTTCTTTACCCTTTCAACACTAATGAGCTAGACTAATGATGGAATTAGCTGACAGGAAAACAGGATAAGTCAAAATCATTTTTTCCATTATTTCATAACAAAAATCAGTTGAATATTAATGCACTAAAATAAGTATTATTGAAGGTGACAATTACATTTCACCGAACAATACAAATACATTTTGCCTATCTCTAAGTGTTTAAAAACGACACACAAAATGCCTTTAAAGTTTTAAAAAAATAGCAAAAATAAAATTACCTTTATTATCGCTCTTATTTAACTTTTTCAGGTGTCATGATTGCAAATGTTTTGCAACAACCATGACCCCAACTTGGAAATCAATTTAGATGATTATTATTGAGGACATGTGTTTTGGATTTTTAAGAAGAGTTCTGACTTCGAGGGCGGTCCTGATTGCCAATATCCTGCCTGTTACTAGGGAATGTACTCCTTGAATTTTTTACAATATTTGGTGGGAAAAATATTCACTAAAGTCCAAGTTAAATTGTTTTGAGTCATCCTTCCCAGGCTCTCATGCTAGTTGTTCACATGAGCAAAACTCAGATGTTTTTCCACCTGAGAGAGGGAGGAGTCTGCTGAACATTCCAATCTGTGTGTGTTGTGGGGAGTGGCTGTCTTGGGGGGAGAATCTGATGCATCCACTTCAAACTATAACAGCCTCAGGGACTCAGAATTCCACAGGGTAAGGTGAACAACAGAAGAGTGATTTTCAAACCCAAGCTTTTCCTTGTCCAATGGTAAATTGTGAGGATGGCTTTGCTATGTCACTGACCGAAATCGTTGGGATGGTGCTAGAAGATATTTGGATCCTTCCTCAGGGAAGCCTTAGTGTTTCTCTTTCCTCCATTCTCTAACTTAAATTGTACCAAGAGGCAGATTCCAAACCCTTTGGTTTGATGAATGTAGAGCAGATGGAAATCATAAGAGAGGTTAAAGTCATTTGCCATTGGACTAAGGATGGCCTATTTTCATGCAAGTGAAAAAAAGATCATGCAGAAAATATAAATCTAGTGTGTTTGCAGAACCAACTTGTCACTGGTAAGGGTCTCCTGTAGCAATTCACTGACTTTAAATGTTGTTCAGCCATCCATATGTCATAAGCAATATCAATAGATGTGATAAAATTGTGACATCTGTTTTTCTAAATAGGCCATTGTTCATGCCTGTCTTGAATCCATTTAGAAATGAACAGGTTTTAGTTCACTACAAGTAAACAAATTATTATACAAATATATTTATATCTGTATAATATACAAAATATTACTTATATTATTTAAATGTATTTGCTTATAAACAGTGTGAGTAATCAACAATGTCAGAGTTCAAATAAATAATTAACTGATTTGTAATATTTTCTAGTAGTTTTAAATTTTATATTTTCTTCCACCAGAGAGATAGTATGGTGCATGCAAAGGCTACTTGTCTTATACATGACCAATTCAGGTTTCAGGCTGATTTGCGTTAGATCCCCAATATCCTATAGGGTCCACCAAGGTCTACTAGAAATGATCCCTGAGCACAGAGCCTGGAGTATTCCTGAGCAGGTATGGCCATTCAAAACAAAAATGAATAAATATACTTGACCTAGATATATATGAAGGTCCAATAAGGATTGTGCACACAAATATATATATATATATATATATATATATATATATACATACATATGTGCATACATACATACATACACACATATCTCATGATGGCAGATGACAGTGCCATTGGATGTGATCCCGGTAGATGAAGTTGCTTCTGTGAGTTAGACATTTCAAAGTTTCTCTAATTGATATGCAATCCTCAGGTACCCAATTAATAATTTTTCTCAAGTTGTCTCACTCAGGATTTATCTTGGGCTATGTCTATGCAGCTGGGAACACAGCTGGGAAACTAGATGAAGCAACAGTCAATCAATTCATTTTGGCCATTTTCATGATTGCCAGTAATTGCTCCAGCTGCACTGATATGTGGTGATCAATATTCATTGTAAAGATGGCAAAAATGGACAGCATGTAAGTTCCTTTGTCTTCTCATTTCACATGTTGACCTGGCAGCATCTACACAGAATACTTCATACAACCAACAGCACCTAGCTTCTAATTTTCCCTTAAAGGACACCACACCATTAAACGACTATTAAAATGGAACAAAACAATCGTCTATCAACTATGTGCCTTAATTAGTGCAAAAATAGCTTTCTTTTAAGGATGAAGGGGTAGTTAGAAGTGGTAGATGGAAAGAATGGCAGAATGCCAGTGTTTTAACATCTGCATTGTTCAAATGCTTGAAGTTGCATTTCAGCCAGATTTGTTCAGTTTATGATCTGACCTCAAAAGGAAAAGTTGGATTTCTAAAAGTATGGCAAATAAATAAGTAAATAAATAAATAAATAAATGGATAAATAAATAAATGAATAAGTAAAATGATGGCAGAATGAGTTGCATGGAGTTGCTCAAAGATCCCCAACACTACTGGATGATATTTTGGAGCATCAATTTACCCTTATATTTGAATTTTTTTATCCACAATCCAGAAGGATCACTACTCATTTCTGGGTTAACATTGTTTATATTGAACAACTTCCTTATAGTTGGTATTCACAAGGTAGGTAAGATACCAGTCTCCCAATTTGGACTTTATTGATGAAACCACTCAAATGATTAGAAGATATAATACCAACCCTTGGAATTCTGGATTTATATATATTTTATATAAACTTGGAGGCGGAGATTTGGGCTCCTCTGCCCTTTCTTCCACCTCCATCACAGCTACCCCGAAGAGAGACCCACACCAGACCCATAGCTCCCTTAGCGCTTGGCCACTCTGTGGCCGCATGACATTCTTATACAGTACTGATTTTAAGATCAGGTCCTTCCCACGACCTTTCACATTTATACACTGTATACAGTTCTAGGCAGATTCTAACTGATAACCTTCATCCTAGGAAGCCTAGCAAGAAGCCAGAGCGACCAATACATCATGAGGTCAGTCATTCTCAACATCAAGACTCCATAGTTCCTCAGAGCTCCACCCAAGAGAAAACCTGATCTTTCCCTTTAAGTTTCATCAGTAAATGCTCGAGATGAGAAACTTATACTGAGAGTATAACACTTACACAGCAGAGCCTGGCAAGCTACCCATGTTTTATTTACTTGTTATGCCAAAAACTAGTAACAATTATGGACCTCAATTCCATGACCTGAAAAATGGTTTGAAGCTCTTCCTGTCCCTGGAGCAAGCAGTTGCCCTTGGGCTACACTTGCTTGCAACAGGACGTATGGAGATGTTAGTGGTGCCTGCTCATGCAAATCAATGAACAATGGGAAGACAGTGATACAGTGAGACAGTGGTATATTTTATATATTATATAATGTCATATATTGGAATTCTGGGTGTATATATTTTTATATATTATATAATGCCTTATATAATGCCGTATATTATTTAACATATAAAATATTTTTTGCATTATATAATGCCAATCCTTGGAAAACATTGTAATATAGGATGCAAAACTCCTTTTTTATAAGTTGTACTTCCTTTCAAACATTCTACTGCTAGTGTATTTTTTTCCTGCTTGAGTACAATGCCTCATCAGCATTAAGTTTGTGTTTAAACTGTTGCCCGGATTTTATACACATTCTAAGACAATCATTTTATTACCTTAGACTTCAATTATTTCACGAATAACAGAGGTCAAGCCTGGTCTTCTCCAGGTTTAGGAGATCTCAGATCAGAAATTGCTTATAACGTAGAGGGATAGTAATTCATCTGATGTGAAGGACTTTGAGGACACAGCTCCTTTTAATGAAAATTTTCTTCTGCGATAAGATGGAGGCCATCTAACACCAGGTATTCTCAGAAAATTGCTATCCAATTCAATTTAACAAGCATGCAATTGATTATAAGAGGAATGCACAATATTCATCCTCATTATAACACCAAACTTCCTGTGATTTTTTTCCACAGGCTATCAAATTTATATTCTTATGAAATCATACAACTTAGCTTATTAGACGCTCTACTAAGAGACTTGCTTCTCTGTTTTTGGCCATTCAAACACAGGTTCAGGTGTTCTTGTTGCATTTTCTCCTGGGTTGTGGAAAAGATAATTGGTGGGTATGTGCACATGTGTGTGCCACACAAAATGTCTGCACACTGAAAATAAACTCTTTAGTGAGAAATGGATCATATACATGCATGAAGGTCACTGTGGGTTATTATGTCTCACATTGGTTCCACTACGTGTTTGAACCAAGTTTTTCTGGATGTATAATGTTCGAGCTCCAGTTGCCAGTGAGACAGTCCGGGCAGTTCTCTGACAAACATCTTCTGATGAGTGGCCAATTTTGAGTTGTCCCCCTGCATTGTCCTTTACATTCAAGCATATGAGACAGATATGGAGGTGAGAAGTATGTTTAGTACAATTTAAAATAGGGCCGGAGCGATAGCCCAGTGGGTAAAAAAATAAATAAATAAAATAGCTGTGATCCACACACAGGAGCCAGTGTAATGTAGAATGGTGAATGGAAAGAGAAACACGTCATTGTAAGCAGTTTTTCTTCATTAAATGTGTAATCTAGTGACCAGTAAATTAGATGACCCTTTTCAAATGAAGACTAAGGAATTAAAGAATCTTTTTTATTTGTTAATTTGTTCTGTTGTGTCAGGAATCCAACCTTCTGAGTGCAAGAGATGTATTTTGTCACCAAACCATTCACCCAGATCTCTTAAATTACCTAGTAAGTAGAGAATGTAAGATTTCTTCATTAGAATTTCTGCACAAATAATATAATCTCACAAGTAACCAAACCCAAATCACTCAGGCATAGAATAGCCAGCCAAGACTGGGCCATGGCTTGCATACTCAGATGTACTTTAAAAGCTTAAGCATTATTACACCAAAATGTCCCAATAATATGTTTTTAGACTGAGCGGGGATAAGCCCTACATAGATCAGAACCATATCAGTGGTTCTGTCTTGTGACATGGCTACCATTGCTTTTCTCAAAGAAGAAAGACTAGTTTCATTTGGAAGTGATTAGCCCACAGATGACCAAATCCTGCCCCAAGATGCGTAATATTTACTTTTCCTTTGAAGCATAATAGTTAAAGTTATTTCCCCATCTGCATGGTATTTTTTAAACGTCTTAAACCCTGTCCAGTTATGACAGAGACCAAGATTCTACAATGTAAATGTGCCTCATTAATCAACTCCATTATTTGTTGGAATAATGAACATTTTACTATTTGACATCTGGTAGTGATTTACAGTGACAGAAACAGGAATTCCTAGTTTACCATAGTGCACATGTATGGTTTGATTCCTTTAGGTATATGTATATGCATACATACACACACACACACACACACACACACACACACACACACACACATAAACCCTGCTGCTTTTCTTGGCCAAAAATAATTGCGGGAGCAGGGAAGCTATCTGAGTAGGGCTAGACTGTAAACTGCATGTAGATTTTAATGAACTAACCAGCTTAGAGCAAAATTTTGCATGAGCTCTGTAATGTGTAAAATCTGGTGTTTATGTAGCTCTCAGGCTGGCTCAATACCAGTTACTAGTGAGTGATATCTAAACATGAAATAATTTCTACATAAACTGTGGGTTTGTAAAAATGTAAGCATTATATTTTTTGTGTAGTCTGAAAGAAGGTATTCTTTGAAATAGATTATTAGTGTAAGGCATAATTCCATCCACCGTATTTTTTGGAGTTTTTCTTTTCTTCCCCTTTTTCCCCTTGGAAGGCTGATTAGGGACTTGGGCCTTTACCAAAATGTCAACATGTACTTATAAAAATCTTGATATGCAATACACTTACTAAAGTGAACTTTATGATTTACTCTAAGTTGACTGTGCTACTGTGCAATGAAAGCCTTAAATGAATGCATAGTCATTAGGAACTTGTAGCCTCCAACTAAGCCATTAGTGTATAGGCAGGCTTCTTGGTAGTATTACCTTACAAACAACACTGATGCTATGTTAATGGTTAAATAGAGATAAAAAAAAAACACTCAGCTGGAGGCGGAAAGAAAAAATGAGATTAGAAAAGATTTTCAAATCATGGGAATTAAGCATTAATGGGTGGCTGTTTAGATTTTAGAAATGCAATACTCTCTTCCACAGTGGTGATGAAATTAGGTATTTATCCCTTTTAACAAATTCCACGTGTAATGAATGGACATATCAGCAGTTTTGATGCTCTTATGAAGAGCAATTTCAAGCTTTACAGATGTCTTCACAACCCTCTTGTCAGATTAACTTCTAGTGTTCAATAAGGATGTTGACATCTGGAGAAAGATGGCAAAGAAACATCATTAGAAACTAGAAGATAAAAATATTTGGTTGGTGTTGGCTAAGAAAGGCAACTGAATTATGCCTAGAATTTGAAGCTAATGAAAAAATCCAGCGGTTTCTCTCTCGTTCCTACTGATATCCTACAAACGGAAGTCAAAGTTGGCAAGATACTTCCCTGTAGTTAATGTTCTAAAAATAGAAGGATTTCCCATTATATATATATAATATGTATTATATATATATATATTATTATGCTCTTTTATAAGTGACAGAATCTCACCTAAATGTTGTATGTCTCGTCAGATGATTTTTTTTATATTCATAGAAATGTGTATTATCATCCTCTATGTGTCAATTCAGGTACTTAAGCAATATCTGTAACATTATTTTCTAATATAAAGCCAATATTCCCTTTCTTAATTTAAAATACACCTCTATGTTTCTATAGGTCTATTAAAATTCTAGAATTTTTTTAACTCTTCACACTTAGTAAATTTTACATTTGTAGGATTTATCTATTTCAAGTATATATCAAAATGTATCAGCAGAGTTAATAATAGTATTTTTTAAAGCAAATATACTTGTAAAATATATAGTTTTTGAAAAAATATCAATTTATTATTTATTTACAAATCTGTGGAATTCCAGTTTATCTGTGTTCACCAATGTGTATAGTTCTCACAACATCCGTGAAAGAAAGAGACCCATCCTAAATATAAGATTTTAAAAAAGAAACATAGTAAAGGAACAATATTCAGTCATAAGAACTTAATGTTTTTTTTTGTTTTTTGGGTCACACTCAGCGATTCTCAGGGGCTACTCCTGGCTCTGCTCAGAAATTACTCCTGGCAGTGCTCGGGGGACCATATGGTATGCTGAAGATCGAACCCGGGTTGGTTGCGTGCAAGGCAAACACCCTACTCGCTGTACTATCACTCTGGCCCCCAAGAACTGAAGATTTTCTCTGTAGAAATAGGCATACATGGGGGGTGTCCTTGTACAATGATGGACGGAAGTGGACTCTCAGATAGTTGTTGGGGTATTAGAATTAGTAATCCATGAAAAGTAAGAGTAACAATATTTTGAATGCAAGTACCTCAATAAAGGAATGGGTGTTGGAACATTGTGTGAATGAGACTTGATCCTCAAAACTTTGTTACTGCATATCTCACTGTGATCAATAAAAAATAAATAAGAGAAAAAAAAACTATGACACATATAAACGAAGTAGGCTAATGCATATAAATTATATATAATTTATTCAATTCAAAAATTATCTTAAATTGTTACAGTACTTTGTTGCCCAGAGCCTCTGCCCCTTGCCTGTAGGCCACTTTGTTTTTAAAGAAGTGTTTAATGTTTGAAGTGTTTTAATGTTTTCTTGTTGCCTTGGAGTGAGTTTAAAGGTGACAAAGCAATGAAATGACCCTCAAGGAGAAGGTATTATGATAGAATTTTCTAAGGTATTTGTGTACAGACTAATGAAATGACTATTGAAGAAGTTTTCTAATGCTTTATTTGTAGAAAAATGGACTCCTATGTGTGGCGTTCTGTGTCAAGATTTTAAGAATTAATGAAAGCGTTTTCTATGTTTTATTTACAAGTTTAAAAAAAAGGAGGAAAGAAGAGAGAACTCCAAGTATAGTACTCAATATCAAATTGTCCTAAACAACTAATGAAAACAATTTTAATGTTTTTGTTCAAAGATTTACAGGAAAAGACCTTGGCTGCTACAGATACTTTCTAAGATTGTCTCCAAGCAAGCAACGCGACTCTCTAATAAACCTACGATGCTTTGGACTCTGATCACAGTGCTAATTACAAAAAATTTGCCAAATAAATGAAAAATGTTTTGCTAATGATTCTATTCATAGGATAAGACACTGGAATGCAGTAGGCTTGCACTATAATACTCAATACTCTGAGACTCTTAAAAGTGCTCACTACAAAAATTTAATAATTTGCAAAAAATGTTTTTTCCTAATGTTACCTTTCACATGGTGTTGGAGTTTCTTTATGTTTTGGATTCCTTGCATACCCATAATATCCCTATTTGTGATTAATCTTAGAAGGTGTTTTTGTCTCACCTAAGATTAAGTTGCAGGTATGATTACCTGTGCCAGTGTTCCCTTGCAGATGTCTTGCAAGATGCCTATACTAGTGTTCCAGACACCTGTTCCATTGTTCCTGATACCTGATCCAGTGTTCCTGATAATTCATTGAAGTTCCTGATCATTGCTCTCCAAAGACTCATTCATGTGATCACTACTATTGCTGTTTTAGAAGCAGTTCTTCAGACTTTGTTCCAGACAAGAAACTTTATTTAAAATATGGCAAATTGACTCTCACTAATTATGGACAGTGCAAACTATACTCCATTATAATCAGACAGCTAGACACACTTTGTCACAAATTTTGCTTTGGGTCCAGAAACAAGTTAGGATCCGGGTGCAACATTTAATATAACTTTGTAATTGGAATTGTTCCTTTTTGTTTTAATTTTCTGTATGTGATAGACCAAATTTTGCATTTTTTTCAATTTTATTTTACTAAACTAAACAGGGGAGTTGTTGTAGTATCCCACTTCCCAGAGTCTCTGCATCTTACCTGGAATTATCTCCCGCAAGCCTCTTTGTAGATAAGGGCAGAAAACAGTAATTTTACGTGGCAGAATATCTTACCATGTATTCTACGTTAACTGGCATAAATATTTTCTCATAATTCACGTATCCCCTCGTGGGTCTAGTCAGATCTTACCAGTATCTTTACCTGGCTGTGTTGGATCTCTAAGTAGTTAGACCAGAGAGAAATGCTGTTTCCCTACAAGCAATCAAACACGGCTCTCTAATAATTCTAAAGGCTAATATCCAAAACAACTGTGAAATAAAGACAAGAATCTTATGAAGGCTTGGAGAAATATATACCTGATAGTATAATTTACATGTTAAAAATGCATGCCTTTGTATTCTAAGATACAGTTCATCTCAGATGCCCCTCCCCATCTGCAGGGTCTTCTTAAAACTAAGGGCCTGGAGCCTTGGCTGGGGCACTATTAACATTTCAAAGGGACTAGTTGAGGTCCTGGCAGAAGAATACCTTGGGGGGGGATTGACCTTAACTGCTTTCTGTTGATGTGGGCTGGTCAGGGTTGAGAAGGATATGGCTGGACTCCAGCAGGAATTTGGGCCCCTCCACCCATTCCCCAGACTCCGGGTTGGTGGGCGTGGCCCTGAGCTGCCAGCCACCACAGCCAACTGCTGGAAGACAGACACTCCAAATATAGAGTTGTGCTGGTGTGCGGCCGCGGAGCATGATAACCTTAGACTATAATTCATTTTAGCACCAGGCCCTTCCCAGGATCTTCCTCGTTTATACCCTTTAATTATCATTCTAATTGCAATAAACTGGAGAGGATATGTGGAATGAGGAATTATGATGTCACACTAGAACTCACTATTGAGTATTCACATAAAGACATCATACATTGTTAGTATCTGTAGGGCAAGCCACAAAGTGTAACAGAAGAGAGAGAGAGAAAAATACAGGGATAGAGACAAAGAGATAGACAGAGAAATAAAATGTGCTGGCAATACGGGCAGGCAGGGTTTGGGTGGTGGGGGCATGTTTGGGATATGAGTGGTAGGAATTTGGCACTGGTGGAGGGATGGATGCTGAAACACTGTATGGCAGAGACCCAATTATGAACATCCTTGTAATTATATACCTCACATGGTATAATAAAAATTAAAAAAAATATTTTAGGTGTCAAAAATTAGTGGTCACTTAGGAAAATTCCATATCATGATCTCTCATGAAGCTATTAACAAGAAAGTATTGGTGACCAGACATGGAGGGTGAATTTCCTCCTCAGGATTCCTCACATAGCTGGCCAGTTCTTGCTAGATGTTGTGAAGAGGTCTTAGTTTTTGCTCTAAAGCCCTCTTATCAGATTGCTTAAGCATCTTTAAAACATGCAAATGACTTTTGCTAAAGACAAGAATCCAAGAAAGACAAGATTGAACCTGCTATCTAGTTTGTTGTTATACATCAGAAGTCACACAATGTCACTTCTCTTGTATGTCATTGTTGACACAAACAGTCACATTTGGTAAGGGAGCATTCTAGATACAGGTGAGAAAACAGGAAGGTGATGATCATTGCGGGTTACCTTTAAAACTGACCACTATGTTTATTGCTTTGTCCTTTTTTTACAAAGATTATACATACAATGCAGGGGTTATGGATATAATTTCTGATGACAGTTGCTAATGATATCATTATTTTTTGTGCCCAAACACATAAAGGCTAATTAATATTCAGCTATTGCTAGAAGCCATGCTGATGACATAAACTACTGATTAATACATATATTTCACATTACATATCATCTATATTATACTAGTGTGAGATATTAAATTACAGGATGTTCATAATTGGGTCTCAGTCATACAGTATTCTAGCACCTGTCCCTCCACCAGTGCCCATTCCCACCACCAATGTTCCCACATTTCCTCCCAACTAACCCCAGCCTGCCTCTGTAGCAGGCAGTGTTTTTCTCTCACTTTCTCTCTCTGTTCTATATTCTCAAAGGGATCATGCAGTAACTTCTGCCATTATGAAGCACTCTTTACCAATTGTGCTAAGTCCATTCTTTTACTTATTTGTACTCAATCCATATTTCTGGGAGTATGCAGCCAGATGCCATTGGGCTACACTGGCACGTGATAGGGTGAAATGGAAATGTTACTGGCACCCACTCTAGCAAATCAATGAATAATGGGATTCAAGTGATTCAAGTGATATGAATGAACATAACATTTACAATGGTTGTACATACTGTATGACAAATATTTTCAATGTAAGCAATTCAATCATTCTTAAATCTGCACATGTTAGGGGCTGGAGTGATAGTCCAGCGGGTAGGGAGTTTGCTTTGCACGCAGCCAGCCCATGCTGGCCGGGTTCGATCCCCGGCATCCCATGTGGTCCCCCAGCACCGCAAGGAGTAAATCCTGAGTGCAGAGCCAGGAAAAACCCCTGAGCATTGCCAGGTGTGACCCAAAAAAAAAAAAAAAAATCTGCACATGTGTAAATAGCAGGGATGGAGACATAGTATATCTCTTAAAGCTAGTTCTGGGGCCGGAGCGATAGCCGAGTGGGAAGGGCATTTGCCTTGCCGCGGCCGGCCTGTGCCAGGCCCAGGTTCCATCCCGGCATCCCTATGGTCCCCAGAGCACCACCAGGAGTAATTTCTGAGTGCAGAGCCAGGGAGAAACATGAGCATTCCTGGGTGTGACCCAGAAAGCAAAAAAAAAAAAAAAAAAAAAGCTAGTTCTATCTCCAGCACCCTATGTGGTCCCCAGCACACCATCATGGTGATTCTTGAACACTGAGCATAGTTTAATATCCCCAAAAACAAAAGAACTCTACTCATATCTTACATGAGTAGAGATAAATTATACATGAAGCCTGATAAAAATTTTTTGTATTGTAATGTCATGGACATTGAATATAGTAAATAATTCCATTTAATAAAAATATGCAATGAGATTTAATCATTTAAATTTAGCTTCACTCAAATATGACTAAAGTAATTAAAAAACTAATTATGGCTTATTGTTTTATTTTGAAAGCATTTGAATATTTGAGACAATAATTTGGGAAGTATGAAATTGTTTACCTTACTACTCTAATATTTGCTTTAATTTAGATGTTGATGAAAATATCCTGAACCAGAGACTCTCAGACATGGGGCAGAGCTGCTACTTGCTCTCCCTGTGCCCAGATGCTCGTGGAGGGCGCCCGGGAGGCATGGCGGGTTCTAGCCCTGGCCTCCCACCCCAGCAGAACCTCACAACAAGCCAGACCACCCTCTCCTACTCCATGGGGCCCGCCATTTTCCACATCCGGACTTCCTCTCGTCACAACTCCACCCAGCAGACCAGACTATCACAGTCCGGTTTGCGTGCGCGGCCGTGTTCATCAATAAATGTTTTATTTAGAGGTGACTACAACAGTATGCCACTCGCACTGCAAGCCTCGCAAGCTGCTCGTGTAGTAATGATATGCCAATTACCAGTAACATTTATATTTGGTCATTCCCGTGACCTAATATAATTGTTTGAGGCTCTTTATGTTCCTGGAGCAAGCGGATGCTTTTGGGTTCTACTATCATGAGACAGGGCATATGGAGATATTACTGGTGCCCGCTCTAGCAAATAGATGATTAACGGGAAGATAGTGATAGTGAAAATATGCTCAATAAATTTTATTCAATATTTTGCAACATGCTTAATGAATGTGTACTTTGATCATAGTTATGTTTAAAACTATAGAAAATAGTTGAAATAATATTTTACCTTTTTAGGCATACAAAAAACTAGCACTAGACAGAATTTTATTGTTATACCGCTGTACTCATTGATACAGGTAGTCAAAACATACCTAGACACTTTTCTTATTAAAATTTAACTATAAAATATGTGTAGTATGTGTCTTCATTTGTATTCTTAGCTTAGGCTACATATTCACTGCACACTCTATATGAATGTTCATTTCTATAGTTTAAACACCATATCCAGCAAAATAAATGATCTTATCAAGGTGTGGAAGTTTTAGTTCAAAAGGAAAGTTCTGGAATTATATTTAACTTTCTAGTTGTCCTATTTTTTGTCCCAACCTCTATTCATTTATACTTGCTTCAAGTATGATGAATATAACTGTGAAACATTAGAGCATAAACTTTAAAAATTCTCATGTTTTATAAAATAATATTAAAGCTCCAAATATATGAGTTTAAGCACTAAATTTTTGTTTCCCATTACTACTTGTAGATATTTATTTTTAATTAAAGAAGTTTCAGATTTTTCTCTACAAGATGGACATGAAGATGAAGAACAGAGAAGTTAGAAATGCTTTTTACAGCTAGCCTGGTGCTTTTAATCATAATTCTCTTCATGGTTTATTCTCTTTCTAAAACTTTATCTGCTCTTGTGTGGGCATGTATGAATAGCTAGAAGTTTACATTACACTGCTTATAATTGGATTATATCTAAGTATAAAAATAGATCATACAACCCAGAAAGGTACCTGATCTTAAATAGTATACAGTTGAAAAACTCAAAAGACTCAAAAATCAGTTTAATAAGTTTCCAAAAAATCAGGTAGAAACTTATTAATAACACATAACATTTTCTAAAACTTTATATATTTTCAAAATTCACTGACAGTCCTTGTCTACTTTGATGACTGATATGGGCACTGTGGTTAACCAAACCAATCTGTTATTTCAATAAAAGGATAAGGTGGTCCAAATAGGTAGTAGAAGTTTCCGTAGTTTGTGCAGAAATTCAGTATGCCTTGCTTTTATGAGCGTGATGCAGTGACAGAAGAGGGATGGTTTTAGTACCATTTTTATGTTATGTTATATATTTCTTCTCTTCACTTGTATCACTTGTCTTCCTGTTGTTCATTGATTTGCTTGAGCAGGATTTTTTATATACATTTATATATACATATTTGGCCAAAGATTTTTGAATTTTTATATTTTATTAAGAAATCATTGCCCACTAATGGCTATTGATGAAAATCATAGAGCTATTCATCAATCAAAATTAAATACATTAGTTATGGTCTATAACATCAAAATGGCTGCTTCAGATTTTTATCATCTATTAGTTTTGGTTATGCCTAGAGAGTCCTTAAAGATTACACAGAGAAAGGTGTAAAGATCTTGGAAAGGACACGTTTTACAGGTTGTCAGTACTGGCGATCACAAAGGACTTGGCTTTACCTGATTGCCATCATTCCTCAAGTCAAAAAAGGACCCGTGTAAGCTCTTTCGTTTCCCAGTCTCCAAACGGACTTTTCTACTCCAAATAACAGAGGTCTTGAGAGCTCTTTAAAGTCACCGGGTTATATAAATATCTTCTGCTTCGGCTTTAAGCCATGTTCTGTATTGACAAAACCTTACTATTTGAAGGAAAATAGCCTTAGATACATGCATTCATTCATTTATGTCTCTCAAGAAATGATCACTGATCAGCATTTCTTTTAGTTAATACTCCCTATCCTCAACTAAGACACACAGGGCAAAGGGAAGTCACTAAGGCAATGATAGGAGGCTCCAGACCCCCAATCTTGATTCATGGATGACCATGAAAGTGACCTCAATGCCAAACCTAGAGGATGTGACACTGTCCTGGGCCTGATGTATGGGGGGGGATAAACTGAGCAACCCTGAAGTGTTCATGTACCTCAAGTTCTTCACCTGGTGGTGCTCAGGGGACCATAGGTGGTGCCTGAGACACAGCCCGGTCAAGTAAATAGGAAACATGTGCTTTCCTCTATAGCCTTGATTAGAATAGTTTGTGGGGAGCAGGGTATGGGGAACATTCAACTATGCTCAGATGTTGCTTTTGGCTCTGTGCTCAGGGATGGCTTTTTAGAAACCCTACAGGGACCATATGTGCTACTGGGATAGAACCTAGGCCAGCCACCTTACTTGCTACACTATATCTCAAACATCATTGATAGGCATCTCATTGGACTATTTCCAAAAGCTGAAACCATTCATGTAATGTTCTATTGAAGACAAAACTTATTTTTTTAATTTTTAAGTGCTCTCTGGTATTTGTTTCAAAACAAAGTTTGCCAACTACCAATATAATTTTTAGGTTAATGAATGTTTTCCCATTGGCCTTAAGTTTCCAATACCTTTATTTATAAATTAAAATACCATAGGAAGGTATTTAATATACTAAGTGCTCAAAGAAGTTATGTGGTTAAAATTTATTATTATTTTTATTAAATTATTTATCTGTTTTATTTCCTATTGGTCAATAAAGCAAAGATTTCCTCCTAGTCTACAATTTCTTAGCATATTTGCTATAGGACTGTCTAAAATTTTATTCAGCACTATGCTTAAACACAATATGAAAGTCTGTTTTTTCATTCTGTCATGTAAAGTACTAAGCTGAGAGTTCATTATTAACCCACAAAAGATTTTTTTAAAGATATTGTGAAGTGGGGTCAAAGCAAAAGCACAGCAGATAGGGCATTTGCCTTGCACATGGCCAACCTGGGTTCAATTCCCGCATCCCATATGGTTCCCAGGCACAGCCAGGAGTAGTTCCTGAGTGATGAGCCAGGAGTAACCCCTTTGCATTCCGGGTGTGACCAAAAAAGCAAAAAAGAAAAAAAAGATATTGTGAAGTATAAGAAGCAAATACTGCTAAAAAAATGAAAATTGCCCTCATAGTAAGAAACCCTAACACTAAGAAACCATATTTCTCAGAGGTTCTCCACTATTTGCTCCTCATTTCCAACAATCACTTTTGTTTCTGGAGGAGATTAGTTGAGGAAGACATAGGCTATAGGCCAGTTACAACAGAAATTAGACATAAGGAGAGAAGAACTCCATGGGAGGCTCCCAAGCTTGATTCAGTTGCTTCATATGACAGTACAAGGCTATCATGTAGCACTTATAAAATACTTCTAATGTGTATGAAGTTGATCCTCTTCTTTCTGGAAAAGATTGCAGCAAAAATTCCCGTTAATTAATTCAACTTATCTCACAATGTAGGAATGTAGTTACCTGAGTCAAAGTTCATAGGTGTATTCTACCGACTATATCAAAAATGCCTTTGGCATTTCGTCTTGCCCACATTGCTGTTGAACCAAAGATTGCTGCCATCATCATTAAAGGAGGAAACACAATGTGGAATGTCTTAACCAGTCCAGAGAACTGGGTGAGATCTGACTCACAAAAAGTGGGTGGAATGGTAGGGGGAAATATCTAATGTCATTTGTGTTAAAGAAATTACTATTTGCATGGTAGTTCAAGAATTAAGATCTCAATCTTTCTCCAATCCAGGCAAAATTTTTTGTCTTCAATCTTACTTCCTCTTTGTCTTTAATTTGACCCTCCACCTCACCCCTACACACAGTGTTAACATCACTACCACTAATAAACTCCTGGATAAACTCAGTCTATCAACCTAAGTCTAATTTATTGCCCTTTACTGTTAAAACATGTCCCTAGATCATTTCAATTTTCCTTTATCCTATAGAAGCACTTCACTCAATTTCCCCCAAGATTCCCACCACCTTTCTCATACACTCTATTCCATGAATGCTAGAATTGAACAAAGAAAGTTTAGCTCGATTCCAAGTATGTTTGCACAATTTGCAGAAAACAAAAGACGCTTTCTTTAATATCTGTAGACGCATAGCTGTGAATTGCATATTTTAGGGTGTGAACCTCTGATCTATTTAGGGAGTAGTTAAGTAAATAAATGTGGAAAGAAAAATACTACCTGGCTTCTCCAGAGTTGGGGCCTCCTTAGAGGACCTAACGATGTGTGTGTGTGTGTGTGTGTGTGTGTGTGTGTGTGTGTGAATACATTGTAAGAGTTGAAAAAAAAGGCTGGGGAATGGGTGGTGATTTTGAGGTTGTGTTACAGGTGTGGTGAAGGGTGGGAACTGATCACCTTTGTAAGCAACACAGGGATTCTAGCACTGGGTTTGGCTTTGCTCTGATGCTTTGGGCTCATTTACAGGTCTGGTTCATCCCAGCTTTCATCAGGCATAGATCAATTTCTAAACCGTTCTGGGAAAGCCACATAATGCAAATGTGTCAGTGAAGAAAAATGACCTGCATCAGTTGAAGACTGACTCATAGACAGTTACTTTTGGGGGTTGAATGTCCGCTGGGTCTTTGTTAGTGCAATATTATACATGGTTCTTTTAATGCATATTGGTATGGCTAGGCTTTTTTGAAACTGCAGGACACTCTGTCATTTAGGGACTCGGGGCCATAACCACAGCAAAGGAAAGGATTTTAGGGTCAAAAATAGTATAGTTTAAAAATAACATTGGAAGCATTTTTACCTAGTATGAAGCTGTGGCCAAAACAGAACAGCTAGTATGCTCTTAACACCTCCTTAGAGAACATTAAATTCAGAATTAGGGTTTTGGGTTTTTAGATATGATACATTAAACCTAACTTTCTATGGCTAAAATTAAATCACTTTAAAACCTCAGTTTAAAACAGTAGTGTTGCCTCAAATAATTTTCTGTGCAAAGTTCTGTGCAAAGTATGTGAATGCACACTTTTAGGATAGGTATTTGGAAGTAGTGTGTTTAAGGTGATTGGTGAAGCCTGTTGGAAGGTAGGTAAACCTTTCATAGATGCGATTCTATTGTATGCAAATGAAGTTATTTCTAACCCCACCTTAAAGGATGACTAGATAATTTGGAGGAGTTTATATGAATTGGGTGGGGATCTTTTCCTGTATCTGCTCTCATTATTACTAAATCTTATTGAGAAAACCAACCAGTCAGGGTTGACAGATCCAGTGCCTTCATGCATGAAAGGAACCATAATAGGGAAGTGGAGAGAGAGTAGAGTGGGTAAGTCACTTACATTGTATTCTTCTGGGCCAGGTCCACTCCCAGGCACCATGAAGGGTCCCTTGAACCTCACCGGAAGTGATCCCTGGGCAGGGTATATAGCTAGGTGTGACCCAGAAACAGACAAACAAAAAAAAAAAGATAAAAGAAAGGAGTAAGGAGTCATAAAAAATTTACTAAAGGTGAACTTGAATAGAAAAAAAAATCTAGGTAATAATAACTATTGATAACTTAATTTTCTGATTAGTTGAGGTTATACTTACTAATCAGAGAATCCAAAAATGAATGCAATTATGTCTTTAGGTTTAACCCAGGCAATTTATGAATAAAAATCTTTAGATGTTCTCCCCAATAGTTTTTCTTGCTCCTGTAGATTTTCCTTGTAGAAATAATTGAAAGTAAGCCTCCTGTTACTCTAGATTATCCGCTCTTTTCACCTTACTAGTGCCTTGTCTGGCCCTATCTTCCACTCTGTCCCATTCCCTAGTCGGCTTCTATATGGTTCCTGGTGTCCCTCTGGTCCCGATCTATCCTGGCACTTAAGTATAGTGTCATACAGATGTCACGTCATTTTATACTTGCTTTCCCTTCTGCCTGAAATGCTTTTCCTCATGCATTTTATAGGGGTTCCTTACTTTGTCTATGACTGTTCTTATTCTTTACTTCCTACAGTGACGTTGCCATTCCACCCACCATATTTTTTAACATATTCTCTTTTCCTTTTTTTGGCTTTTTTTCAGCACTTATAACTGAACGTACATAAAATAAAAAGTGTTTGTTGAAATCAGGGTGTAGCTTCGTGGTAGAGAACACTATTTGCATGCCCTCACTCATGACTTTGACCCTGGAACTGCCCTTCCCTAGTATTACCTTTTCCCCTCACCCCCACTAACATGTGTCTTCAGGAAAGTGAATTTATCTCTATTTTGACATATGGTTCTGAAAATGAAGACTGTCATCTCTCTGTAGCAAACCACCAAGCATTTGTTGGATTGATGATATGTTCACCAAGAGAGAAGAAAGCGAACTCGTTCAAATGAGCGCCTAAGAAGTCCGTGAATCCACTTTGATTTCTTTTTTTTTATCACTAATTCTAAGGGTAATCTAAGATTCAGTTAATTCATGAACTTCAGAGACAAGCCCCAGTGTTAATTTGCTCTGGCTGCCATACAGAATGCCACCAGCTGGATGGCTCACGAGCATATTTCACTATTCTGGAGGCGACAAGTCACCAATTAAGATGCCTGCAGAAGGAGTTTCTGGCAAAGCAGCTCTTCCTGGCTTACAAAAGAATCTTTTCTGTCTTCATACTGTGTCCTCACATGTTTCCTGTGTGTGTGTGTGTGTGTGTGTGTGTGTGTGTGTGTGTGTATAGAGAGAAAAAAGAGAGAGGGAGGGAGGGAGAGAATGAGAAAACAGAGACACAGGGAATTAGAGAATACCAGAAAAGAGTGAGCTCAGGTACCTTTCTCTCTTCTAGTAAGGGCAGCATTCTAATATATTGCATTGGCACCCATTAAGGTTAAATATCTTCATTTGACCTCAATTGTCTTCCAAAAGGCACCTTTTCAAAATGCAATTACATTTGGAGGAATACAATACAATTCAAGTAATTCTCTAGAGCTGGTAAAATCTGGCAAGCAAAATGGAGTCAATTCTCCTGAGAAAAAGGACTCTGTCCTTTGGTGACCAAGACCATCAGATGATACGAGAAATTATTCTTAGGAAATTAGATTATACTCAAGCTTTAAGAGTATATATATATATATATATATATATATATATATATATACATATATATAATATATCATATATATATATATATACACAAAAGAAAATGACCAAATATTACTATTGCTTGTCATTTGTATCCCTTGTCTTCCGTTGTTCATCGATTTGCTTGAGCGGGCACCAGTAACATCTCTATATGTCCTGTCATAATCAAGTGTAGCCCAAGAGCATCTGCTCACTCCAGGAATAAGAAGAGCCTCACCATTCATTCAAGTCATGTGAATGATGTCTATAATTGTAGACCCATACTATAATAAATAGTAAAACAAATAGTAAATACTATAACAAATAGTAATACAAATTTTACTATTTGTTTTTTAATTTAAAGCTTCTTTAAAGGGTCAACATTTCACTTTAGTGTTCCTGAGATAAATGTGAAAAGTTCTATTTCACTATGAGAGACAGTGTTGTACCTAAAAACTTCATTGGCAGCATGCGCGCAGGCTGGACACAGCAAACTCATCTCATGCCACCATCTTGTCTTCTTGGTAATTAAAAGGGGGTTTTACAGGGAAGAGAGGACTGCAGGTGATTTGGATATCTGATTGATCAACTAACTCCTCTCCAGAGCTGGTTCCCAGAGGCACACTCCTTCAGTGTGTAAATCTCATTAAAGAGTTGTCCTTGGGGCAAGGACAGTTATCTTTGTCTAATGTTGATCTTTGACCCAGTTTCAGTGAGATTTAATTGTCTGTTGACAGGTCAATCTAGATAGAAGTTCTGGGAAAGGGTTGATCAGAAAGAAAATCACCAAAAGAATATCAAATATTCTTTTTGCTTATCTCAACAGCAGGGCCAGAATTTGCTGGAAAAGTCTGGATATTAAACAGCAACAATTTCATTGGAGATTCAACTATAAGCACATATCTAGATTTGTGAAGGAGAGGGATTGACTATATTTTGTTCCTTCAAAATTTCTTCTCTTTTAAAAAAAATTAGCAGGTCAATACTCAAGCTTAAGTTCAACAGGAAATGAAAGTGCAGCACCGTCTTCCTCTGCTCATTGCAAAGGCTCTTCCTGAGGACTTTGATTCTGGAGGAAATTATCATAACCTTTTTCTAGTCCACAGCTCATAAAACCGTATTGAAATTCTCTCTTTGCCCTAAGCTATTTCATGTTGAGGTGGGGTAGGAAGGGAAGAGAGGTACAGTTAAGATACAGAGGTCTTCAAAGGCATGGGATATACAGGCTGATAAGGTTCCATGGATATATGTCATCTTTATCTTAAGCCCTTAACTGCCAATTCTGAAGCAATGGGAAAACTTCCTTTCTGATCCACTAGGAAGATAATTCTAATGAAATTTATATGTATCATGCTTGCCACCATTTTTGTGAAAACAGAAACTGCCCAAAATTATATGAGGACTTAGGAGATATTATAACTGTGTAGGGTGCTTGTCTTTCACATTACCTATGAGTGAGCTTAAACACAGAGACAGAGGTAATCCCTGAGCACAGTGTCGGGAATAATCTCTGAACACTGCAAGGTGTGACCCCCAAATCAAATCACAAACAACAAAAATACTGAAAACTATGTGTGATCCCTGTGTCACTTATTTGCTTCTGGAAGATTCTGATGGTCTTCTCTTCATGACAATTTGTGATTTTTTTTGTTTATTTTCTTCTGCTAAACCTGGTTGTGCTGAGAACTTATTCCAGACTCTGTGCTCAGAGATGCCTCTTGGTATGGTTTGGGGACCATATGGATTGCTGATGATTGAACACTGGAGATTGAATACTGTGCAGGGCAATTGCCTTTCCTATTGCTCTATCTCTCTGGCTCCTGTTTTAACAATTTTCTTTACAGAAAATAAAATGCCTTTAGCAGGATTAATGTCTTAATTCAACATTACCTTCCCCCCAACTTTTTTAAATTTCTGTCCAACTGTTACCTCCCTATGACATTTTATATTACAGAATTTTTTAAAATTTTTAAGTATTTTATTATCACGGAGATATACAAATAAAAAGATATAAATTAAAAGTTCATGTTTGGGTTTGGTCATACAGTTTCCAGACCGTCCCTCCACAGTGCCATCTCACCACACGGTTCCTCCCTCCCACCCCTATGAGGTTCTTTATTTCTTGCTTTCTCTCTTCTTTTCTTCCCTTAGACTATGGATTACAGAAATACATTAAAAGGTTGATTTTCTTGCCTCATTTAAGCTCGTTCTAGGTTGCATTAGTACCCTGACAATTATTAGCCCTGTTCATTTCTGTCTTACTACTGACTCCTTGTGATTTTCCACCTTGAAAGACCTCTGATTTGTTTATTGATTGATTTGTATCATAATATGTACTTATATTTATGATGAATAAATCAGTTTGTTTTTTTGTAAATTTGTATATCTACTTTGCCATATCTAATTTTTTTCTAGTCCTTCCCTCAATAATTTATTTTGCCCCCTTGGGTAGCATTGCACCCATCCAGAAAACTTGGGATAGAGTTTTAGCATTAGAATTGCAGCTTTCATAGTCCACTTAAATATTGCCCTGTAAATATCAATTACCATCACTTCCATAAGGCTAATTGTTAACATCATTGAAATCCACACATCAGGACCATTCTCCACTATAGAGTTATTCAGTATGGGAATAAAATAACAAATTGTATTTCAGAGCACAGTCAGTGACTCAGTTTCCTGGAGATATCTAGTTTCCATGCTCAACTTTGATACTCAGTACTCTGGAAAGTTCTCCAATAACCAGAGTCCTTACCTTTAGCAGATGGCCTCTTTATGGTCATTGGAGTTCATTCAGATTTAACATTTGAGGACAATACCAGCGCTCTGTTTCTTTTGATAGGCAAAAGCTGTCCTTTGTCAAAGCAGACTTCTCACTTCGTACTGGAGTCTGTTATGGCAGGGAGAGACATAATGTGTGATTTTCTGCTTTCACCTTAACTATAAAGGTGAACTTCAAATTTCAATTAGAAGTAATAGTCTATAAACCACCACATAAAAATTGTATAATTTTTATTCCCACCACTTACACTTATTCTTTTTCATTAGAGTGCAGTATTGAACAATGGGGTTTTGCTTGCACATGTTAATGAAAGTGCCACGACTGAAAAAAAACTCATAAAATGGGAACCCCAAACAAAAGACTCGAGACATTTTTACAAAGATCTTGGTTTGCATTGTAATCTCCCTTGAAATCGTTCTATATGCGGGTTCTTTTAATCTGTGCCATGACTATAGGAGGAAAATTGGGAAATAATAGACTACTCCTTTATTCACATGCTCTCCTTACTTTCCCTTATTCCACCAGTACCCAAACTAATCAGCTCAGAATTCAATTACAACAATAATTGCAAGATTAGGAATTAGAATTTGTACTTTTATAGAGTTATTATATTTTCTATTTAAAATAATTTCACTGGAATGAAATACAAAGAGCTAAAAAAAGGATAATAGAGAATTAAGCATGGGATGCCAGGATGTAAGCTCTCCATTATGTGACACTGCACACAGCTACAACCAAGAGGAAAGTCCACTAGCATAAGTAAATGAAAATCCTAGGGATGGTCTAGAGAGTCTGTGTCAGTGAGTACCCAGGCGCTTTCTATCTTTCTGTTTTGATGTTTGCAGGAAAAATGAAAAAGGACTAAATTATTTCCCTTATTATGAAATTGCTGCGGTATAGTCCCAGGTATCCCTTCCAGATATACAAAGGGTAAAGTCATTTAAAGAGAGGTTAGAGAAAGAAAGAAGAGTTTTAATTAGTTAGAAAGCTATTTCTAGGAGGTACCTAAGTAACGTGTGTTCATAGTTAGGTAGATAGATCAGTAATTTAATTGTTTTGTTTTCTTTTTTTCTTCCTTTGGTTCCACTTCACTAATCTGTGATCATCTCCTTAAATCCAACTAGTTTTGTTGGGTTCTGCTAACTTTTTAATTTCCCTTTGGAAATTTTATTTGTTCAACTTTTATGCAGTTAGCTCAAAAATGGAGACTCATATTTTATACTACCTTAAGGAAATCTTTCAAATTCATCATGATTAAATTTTTATTTCCAAACTGTCAAGCTCTCTAAGCTAAATATCATCATCATTGTAGTAGAACTGAAACTCATTATTTTTATCATAATTGACCAATTGACCAATTTTTATCTAGGTTTTTATTTCATTAAGCATATGACATTACATTAAGTATTAATTTACATCAATCTCTTAAATGAGAGAGTATTTAAGAGAGTATGTAAAATTGTATATAATGATGCCAGTGACAAAGAAATCATTGCATGCCTTTTGTTGTTGTTGTTGTTGCTATCATAAGACATCTGTACAAAATATCACACTTGGGTTATAAAGATCCTTATATGTATTTCAACTTTTTAAATTTCTCCCAAATTAATCTTACATCAAAATTTACACCATGTTATTATCTTCATTTCAATTTTTGGACTCTTCAATCCCTGCTGTATTTAGCTCTGATATCAACTAGGTGCTATGTAGTCTTATATTGAAGGTTATTCCATTGACTTCTCAGAAAAAAATCTCATCTTCATTAGTTTTCATTTCTCTCTCCCTCCTTTCTCATTTTGTTTCCTTAACTCTACATTCAGGACTTATAAACTGCTACTTGTTTTCTCTATCTTTTCCATTGCATAATTGTGTAAAGTAAGTACCACAGACTTATTCAAAGTCAAATGGTCACTGGGGTTGAGACCGAGTTCAGACTCAAAGTTAGACATGCATATAAGATTCAACGCATCTTCTATTTCATAAGATCTATTCATATAATATGATATTGCTGTTAATATATCCAATTGTTGCTCAGCTATGCTTCTGTTCATTTTTAATATGTATATTAGCAAATATAAATTCATTCTCACTGGTATCAAACTTTTGGAGTATTAACTTAGTCTCAAATTTTTTTTAAGCATTAACTTAGTTTAATCATTTTTCCTGATTTTATATCAGTATTCTAGTCAACTAAGATCACCTTAGAAACTTCGTTATTACTATTTTGAAAGCACTTTGCGTAAAATGCTGTTCAAAAACAAAACCCTAGGCAAGGAATAGAAACTAATGCATCTCAGGTCACAGTTTAATGCATGCACAGATAATACAACTTTACTAATTATTTTGGAACTACACCAGTGAAACCAGCCTTCAATTGTTTATGATATTTTGTGGGAGAAGTTTATAAGTAAAGTTTCTTTTCATTTCCATGGAGGTACCACAATATACAATATTATTAATGATAGTTTCAAGCATAGGTCACTTCACCACCATACCCATTTCCAGAGTGCCCATTTCCGTCCACCAAAGTACTAGAGATAATTCCCATCCACTCTCCATACCACCCCAAGGAAGTGCAGTTCTGTAGCCCAACTTTCTAGTTTTGATGACTTTTTGGTGTTCGTTTGTTGTTTCTTTACTTTGTGTCTTTTATCACACACATGAGAGATATCATTTGTATGTCTCTCTCTTTATAGCTGATTGTTTTGGGCAAAATACCCTGTAGTTTCATGCATATATCTTAGCAAAAAATGCCTGACTTAATCTTTTCTTAGAGAAAAGTTGTATTCCACTATATATGTGTATATGCATGAATATATGTGTATACCACAATTTATTTATCCTGTTTTCTATTGATGAGCACTTGCTTTGTTTTCAGATCTTGACAATTATGAGTAGAGCTGCAGTGAACATATGGGCACACATGTCTTTTCTAGATAGTGTTTTTAAACCCTTCAAGTAGATGCCAAGAAATTAATTGCTGAGTTGTATGGCAGCTCAAAAATAAACTCACACCAGTATCTCAGAGCTTACATGAAAGGTCAATTCAAAGTGAATTAAAGACCTCAGTATCAGATATCAATCTCTAAATTATATCGATAACATAGATATATATCTTTAAGAATTTGAATGTTCAGTTATTCAATGACATTGACTGAGCAAACATAAATGAATAAACAAATAAGTCTGCATTAAGTTAAGAATCTTCCTCATTAGAAAGGAAATAATGACTAGAATAAAAAGATACTCCCACAGACTGGGAGAAAAATTTTTCCGTTACTTTTCTGCTAGATGGTTAATATCTAGGCATATAAAATACCTGAGCTGCACGGGAGGAAGAGAGTGGCAAGGAATGCCTTCAAAAAGCATCCAAGAAATAGCTAAAAGACAAAGAACCTCCGGCTCCTGGCACATCTTTTCAACTCCACCGTTCTCCCTGCATTAACATATGCCTCAGAGACCTGGGCCCTCGAAAGCAGGATGAGAATGCTATTTGGGTCTCCAAGAGAGGAATCGAAAGAGCTATGCTTGGAATATCATGCCTCACTCAGTGTAAGAAGGAATCCAGAGCTCCGACCTCCATCACTGTTCCAGAGTCAGGATGCTGTCTCGTTTGCCAAGGCATCGAAAATCAGATGGGCTGGACAGGTAATGCGATTTGGAGACAACTGCTGGACTGGAGCCATTACTGACTGAATCCCACGGGGTGTCAAAAGATCACATGGCTGCCCACCTACAAGATGGTCAGACTTCTTCGTCAAGACTCTGAACGAACTGTTTGAGGCTCTTCATATTCCTGAAGCAACCAGACACCATTGAGCTACATTGGCATGTGTTAGGGTCAAATGGAAATGTTACTGGTGCCCACTCGAGCAAATCGATGAATAACCAGATGTCAAGTGATATAAAACATTTTTTGAAACATATCAACAACACAATTGTGCAAATTAATATAATGGTAACATATCAACTAATACCACTATGATTTGGTGCTCAGGAGGATGTGATGGTGAGGATTCTGGCCGCTTCTATAGAAGAACTTCTCAAGTTCATACAATTTTTATTATATTCTGGCAACAAGAATGGTGTCTAATGTAGCATCAACTCACATACGCATGACCCAGGGCACATTGAATGCTGAAAGTGACTCCATTTTATAAGCCGGAGGTATGGGACAAGGGAAAAGAAACAAAGAACAACTGAAGATTTCATCTGCAAGCTAGAACATGTTTATCAACAGCTCCTTGTTCACAATGCTTGTTTCTACAACTTGAGTCCCAGGCATCCCTGAAACAAAGAAGCGACAAATAATTAGGTTGTTTTTATTTAACTAAATGTGTACTATTTCTATCAGTGACTTATTTAAATGGATCATAGTCTTCCAATGATGATGATGGTGGGGTGGGTTGGGGTGATAGAGTAGGTCAGATTAGCTCTTAGAATCATAAAGCAAAAGAGAAAAGAGATGGGGAATGAGGTAAGAGGAATGGCAGGAAGATCACACATGATTTTTGCTTAAAATATTTTATGTTGTGGAATCTGGAGAAATTCATACTCTATATAGGACTTTTTAAGTGATCCTGATAACTCCAAAGACAAAACATATGAAATAGTCAGAAAGTAGTCAATACATAATGCAGTGCATTGAAAGAGAATTAAAGTGAAACAAGGGCAGAAAGGATAAATCACTAATAAAAATCTTTATTTTAGTTTTCTAAGACAATGTCTACACTATAGGACTATTTCAAAATAGTATCTCAGTGGCATATCAGTGTTAACATTGAGTACTTAGAATCAGACTCTGAGTGGCCTTGGAAGATCACTGAGAAATGAAAAGACATTATGTCAAATCGTGATCAGCAATATGGACATAGTTGCCCTGGAGTGATGCCAAGTGTAAAATTGGTTTGCAGAAGAAAAATTAGTTGTTCTTAAACTACGAAGAGAATACAAATTAGCCATTGGCCCACACATTTGATTGCATTGTATTGTTCTGCTGATGGAGAAATGTTCAATAGCACATAGAAAAGATATAGGGATCATTGTTTTAATTTTCCACATATATTTTGTTATGATTTTCTTCTTCTATTTGTTTAGAAATAGTTGGGCTCTTAATGAAAACAAAACTCTCTCCTTGGATGGAAATTGTTTTTAAATGGTCTTGATGCTGACTGAATTTTGGTAACTGCTTCTCCTGTTATTCTTTTCTCTAACCTATTTATTTCAGCACATCATTGCCCTAGGGGAATAACTCTCTCTTATTATGACATGAGATCCAATTATCCAATGAGTCAGTATCACCCAGGAGATAACATATATATTTCTCTTGAATGTTACTTTAGAAAAAATGAGTCAGTATTTTCTTTAAGGATTCCAATAGGATTCTATTACCAAATCAGTCAGTGATAGCATGATTAATTTTATTCAAGTCTTACCCTGATGCATTACTTGTTCACTCAGTACAAAGAAGCGATTGATCAATTTTCGTATGATTAACAACATTTTAGCTTCCCCAAACCTAATAATGAATTCTAAATTACAATGCTGAGCGACCAGAATTCTTTTCTTTTCTTTTTATCCTCATATACTTCCTAAAGGTAGAGGATCAACAAATCTTATAATATCTTTGATGGATAATTCCTAGTTTAATCATTCTATCCATAATTTAAATATTTATTTTGTACTTCTGGAAAATTGCATAGTTCTAATGATTTTGGTACAAATAAGTATCCAATTATTCATTTGATCTGTATCCTTTTTCTTTGTTTGAATGGTTTATGGCTTGTCTTGCTAATTTTTATCCCAATGTTTTCTCTCCTCCTTTAAAGATAAATTTGGCTGTAAAGTAAAATTTTTTGAAAACAAGCATTTCTCAATGGGGATAGTGAGAGGTCAGGAGAAAGGAAGTTGAAGGTAAACATTGACGTAGGAAAGGGAGGCGGACACTGCTAGGATGAAAGTCCATGGGAGTGGGCTTACTTGGGAGACCCATCTTTTCATCTTTCTCTCTCAGTATGTTTCCTGTTTCAATCTTCTTAAATAAAAAGATATCTATTTATCCTCCCATCCCCCCTTCCTCTTCTCTTCCCTTCCCTTCCCCTCCCTTCCCTTCCCTTGTCTTTCTTTCCTTGTCTTCCCTCCCCTTCCCTTCCCTCCCCCTCCCTCCCTCCTTTCCCTTCCCTTGTCTTCCCTTCCCTTCCCTCCCTTCCCTTCCCTTGTCTTTCTTTCCTTGTCTTCCCTCCCTTCCCTTCCCTCCCCTCCCTCCCCTTCCCTCCCTTTTCCTTCCCTCCCCTCCTCCTTCCCTCTCTTCCCTTCCCTTTCCTTTCCTCCTTCCCCTTCCCTTCCCTTCCCTTTCCTCCCCTTCCCTTGTCTTCCCTTCCTTTCCTCCCCTTCCCTCCCTTCCCTTCCCTTCTCTTTCCTCCCTTTCCCTTGTCTTCCCTTCCCTTCTTCCTCCCCTTCCCTCCCCTTCCCTTCCCTTCCCTCCTCCCTCCCCTACCCTTCCCTTCCCTTCCCTTCCCTCCCCTCCTTCCCTTCCCTTCCCTCCTCCCTCCCTACCTTTCCCTTCCCTTCCTTTCCCTTCCCTTCCCCTTGTCTCCCCTTCCCTTGTCTCCCTCCCTCTTTTCCTCCTCTTTCCTCCCCTCTCTCCTTGGTTTATATATGAAGGCTATACTTTTTTTATATTTAAGAGATAGTACAGAAGTACTTGACTTGCATGCAGTGGACCATGATCCCAGCACCCCAGATAGCCCCTGCCTAGAGGATTCCTGCACACAGAGGCAGTAGTAAACTCTGAGCACCTCCGGGTGCAGTCCCACAAGATCATTTTCTTGTAGATGTTCTACATCTACATTCTTCCTATGTTCTTAGCAGCATTATCTGCAATTGTCAAGGCACTTGTGGGAGAAATGAAGCATCCATATATAGATGAATGGAAAAAGAATGGACACATATACACAATGGAATACACTAAAATCCTGAAAAAAGAAAAGGTAAATCTTGTCGGGTTCAATAAGATGAAAGCCCAGTTTAATAACTTAGAAAGAGAAATATCATATAAGTATATATGAATTCTGTAAAAAACAGTGAGAACTCATAAAATAGAGCAGATAAAAGTGGTTGCTAGGGTAAGAAAAGTAGTAGGTGCTAAAATGGTATAATCCTCCAATGAATACCACGATTACAGTTTGAGAATATTGCATAAATGGGAACTTTAGTTCACAATGTATTATATAATGTAGATTTATTAATACAAGAGAACTTGAGTTGTTCCTTTTCTTTTCAATTCTGTGTGAGTAAACAAGCTTTTATTCATAATTTTTTTAAATGCATGACCCAATAGACTAAGGTGGGAAACTGAGGTAAATCTTTGTATATTTTGTTCTTAGCTTCACTGCACTTAAAATCTTTAACACGGGGCCGGAGCCATAGTTCAGTGGGTAGGGCGTTCGCCTTGCACGCGCGCGCTGTGCTGGCCGGGTTCAATCCCAGGCATCCCATATGGTCCCCCGAGCACCGCCAGGAGTAATTCCTGAGTGCAGAGCCAGGAGAAACCCCCTGAGCATTGCCGGATGTGACCCAAAAAAAAGCAAAAAAAAATCTTTAATACACTAATCTTCATATTTGAATTCACCACACTATGTATGGCAACTAAGAATCCACAAAGAGTGGGGAATCTAGTGTTAAACAAATACATTGAATTAAAACTACATTCTTTTAGAGGGGCCAAGTGATATTGCACCACGTAGGGCATATGCCTTGCACACAGTGAACCAGTATTAAATCTCCAGTCCTGCCTATGTTCACCAAGCCTGCCAGGAGTAATTCCCGAGCACAAAACCAGGAGTATGCCCTGAGCACAACCAGATGTGGTGACTAAAAACAAACAAAAGCACCCCTATGTCTTAAAGAACATTCTGTTATTTTTAGACATTTTGGGCAACAATCTATTAATATTTCAGTCCAATCTGAAGAAAAAAAATGATTCAGAAATATAAAAACAACAGCACCATTAAAGTTAAATAGTTTTGAATCTCACATTCCTACAATGATAATATTGGCCTTTTGCCTCTGTTACAGCAAATGTATTAAAATATTCATGTTTATATTTATTTTCTAAATGCAAAATGGAATTAGGATAACAAATAAAGTCTACCATCCAGTGATAATATTGGTTATATATTGCATATTTTTTTGTTTTGTGAGCTTTTACATGTTTGATTCAAGGTAGCTTACTGAATAATGCATAAACCTCTTTAAAAATGCATTTCAATAGTTGAAGTTGTAGTTCCTTGTCAGGTTCTCATTTTAAACAAAAAACATGGTGATTTTCTTTTTGTACAGTACAAAACTATGGACAAGATAAGTGCTAAAAAACCCCTTGTTTAGTCAAAATATTTGTGTGCTATATATTCTGTATCAAGTAGAACAATTTGCAAGTGTAAGACATATTATTCTATAGAAATTTTAGGTTCTCTGAAGTATATATCTTCTTAGGAGAACTTTTCATTGGGGTGGGGGAAGCGGTGATTGAAAATAATCTAGAAACAATCTAAAGAGCTAGGATAGATTAATAATTAAATGATATAAAACTATGGAAGATATATCTATCTGCTTTCTCCACTCTTTTGGAGGTGTCTTTCAGTGGTCATAATTTGTGGCACAAGTATTTCTATTTTACTGTATGTCTAAGAGTTACTAAAATTGAGTTTCTCATGCAAGGCTTTCTACAAACTAATTGACCATGACTGGCATATTTTATTCTCTAATCCTCAGTCTTGAGGACTCAGAAACTTGGTGGTATAAATCTTGTTCTTGTTCAGTGGCCAACTACCTTTTATTCTGCAAACTCACCGACTGATAATGTGCAATCTGTTTCATCAATTTTCAGTGAGAAATATGACCACAAATCAGGCTGAGAACAAGCTGCATGTTGGGGGCGGGTCATTGTAAAATGAAAATTTGAGCTTCTGGGTTCAAAACGATGCTGAATTTCCAGAGCGCAGAAGTAGAGCATTAAACCCATAGCAGCACTATCGTCCAACTTCACAAAGCCTATGAAGCAGACCTTGGTTAAACTCAAATACCTGCCAAATGTTGCTTCTAAGTACAAATTAGAGTCAAGGCACTTGGACAAACTCCTGAATGCCTGAGAACTTAAGTTCAATTGTATTTCAACCTTACAAGAATGTATGGACATCAGCACTTCCTACTTCCACTACGCCATTTCTTTTTCTTTCCTTCTATTTTTTTAATTGAATTGTATGAAAGACCAGTACTAGCACATCAGGCCCTCCGTCAATACTTCATTCAATGTTGTTTCCATAAACTTAATGAGAGAAAATCAAACAAATAAAAGGAATTAAGTTGGGTCCACTGTGTTTTGGAGAGATACCTTTAGGGGACTTGGTTTCCTCCCACATTCCAGATATGTGTATGTGAGATTCCTTAGTAAGTCTCAGGTTTTTTGGTAAGAGTGTGCCATGCATGGGAACAACCCTCTAGGAAAAGAATGTTCTGTTCAGGACTGGGCCTCTTCTTGGACTTTGAACCCTCAGTATTGTCTTCAGACATTTGCAACCCTGAAGATGCAGATTAGAACATGACTGAACAACAAATATGAACCATTGTTTGATAGTTTAACTGTTTGATGTCCTAATAAAAAGTTTGGTAGTATGCTTCTGGATCATACATATACTTGTGGCATCTTGGTCTTTGTGTCAAGTAGGCCTAGTTAATTTCCTTATGTCATTTTGCTTATAAAGCAGGTCTTTTCAATAACCTATTGATGGCATTGAGTAAAATCCATACCTATTTTTACTAAAAGAAGTCTGAAAATACTTAGTCCTATTCTAAGTTCCTGCTCATAAGGGGAGTTCCTTTCCTTTCTCTTCTACTTTCCAATAGTAGAAATCTTTTCTAATTTAAAAAGAAGGAAGTCTGAAAAGGGAAAATATAAATGGCATTCGGAGGGCTTTTAAGCAGGCCCTTAGAGGCAGCAGTCTTTCTGAAGCAAGAGGGTTTCACCAATTTTCTTTATCAAATACACTTTATAACCAATGTATTTCCTCGGAGCTTCCTAATTTTACTCCATGTTCATGTGATTTGAAGTTTCATGTGCTCTTGTAGTCATTTACTATATTAGTGTGAATATGGGAACCCTTAATTAAGTTTTTCATGTGAATTCTTGATAGTAAGTATTTTGTCAGTTTTAGCCATTTGGGATTAGTGGAATGTTTTGTGGGAATCTCTACTTTCAGATAGTGAGAGAAGCCTGGTTAACTCATTGCTATTCTGTTGTAACAAAGACTTTTCTCCATTATATTATGATCTAGTTGAAATACTAGCCTTATTTTTTACAAAAATCTCTGTCTTCTTATTGAGATTAAATAGATGATCTACCACAACAGCTACACACGTAAAATATGTAGATAGTGTTTTATTAATAATGGGTTGGTTTAACTACTTTCTATTTCAGAAAAATGGTCTTCTCAGCTATAATTCTGGGCTCTGAACAAATTAAACAATAATCACTATATTTTCTTGGCATTATTCCTGCTTCCAACACATCACATTTGCTATTTTGCTTTGTATGTATTAGGCATTGTGACAAGCTTACAGCACACATTTTATACACAGATTGAAATATATCTTTTTAATTATGTCATTCAATAAATGTGAGTATGAGAATCAACATATTTATTTTCTATTTCTGTTATGCAAGTTTTTAATTCAGAGCATGCTTGTTTAAAACTAAATCATCTGCTCTAAATCTAAATATCTAATTGGATGAATATACATATCATAGGGTCGCCATTTTCCAAATTGGACTCCCTCTCATCAAAACTCCACCCAGCAGAAGAGCTGATCACATCTCAGCTCATCAAGACCCACCCTGCAGCAGTCTTTTTCAAGACCGGCCCAGGTATGCTGATTCCTGAGACTCACATACATGGGCAGAGCTGCTACCAGCTCTCCCTGAGCCCAGCTGCTCATGAGGCACCCAAGAGGGATGGCGAGTTCTAGCCCTGGCCCACCACATCAGCAGAGTCTTGCAATAAGTCAGAAGACCACCCACACCATGAGAGCCACCCTTTTCCACATCCAGACTCCCCTCTCGTCTAGGTCTCCCCTTACTCCACCCAGCAGAAGAGCTGATCAGAACCTGGCTTGCATGACCACTTGTGGCTGCACAGTTCATCAATAAATGCTGGAGATCAGAGGTGACTACAAGAGTATCCCACCCGAATGGCAGAGCCTGGCAAGCTACCCTGTGTCGTATTTGATATGCCAAATACCAGTAACAAGTATAGACCTCATTCCCATGACCTGATGGAATGGTTTGAGACTCTTTATGTTCTTTATACCCTTGGGCTCTACTATCATGTGACAGGACACATGGAGATGTTACTGGTGCCCGCTCGAGCACATCGATGATGAATGGAAAGACAAGTGATACTGATAGATAAATGGTAGAAAGTGATATTGAAGTGAAGGGAAGTGAAGTGATATTGATGGATAAATGGCAGAAAAGAGAAATTTGTATACCAAATGATTTATTTTAAATTTCCTATGGAGGAGAAGGCAAAATCAGACCCAAACACCTGAAGACACTGCCGTCAATACTCATCAATATACTGGCTTTGCTCTCACATGGTATCTGTCTGAATGCAGGTACCCTCCCAATGGAAAACCAGCAGGACAGTTCTACTGTCCAAGAAGGGGGTATTCACGACATTGACAATTATTGCCCCATCTGCCTGTTGTCTGTCATCTACAAGCTGTTCATTCGAGTCATCCTGAACAGGATTGGCAGAAGATTAGATGGACAACCATGCGAGCAAGCTGGCTTCCGAAAAGGATTCAGCACAATCGACCATATCCACACAGTAACCAAGCTCATTAAAGTTTGTAGGGAGTTCAAGATGCCGCTCTGTCTCACGTTCATTGATTTAAAGAAAACCTTTGATTCTGTGGAGACTGAAGCGGTCATCAAAACCTAGCCAAACCGGGTGTTTAAACCCAATATATCAAGATCCTTTGTGAGCTGTATTATGGATTCACCACCAGCATCTCACCATTCTACAAGGAAGTAATCATTTGTGTCAAAAGGGGGTTCAGCAGGGTGATACCATTTCACCAAAACTCTTCAGCGCACCCTCAAAAACATCATGCAACAATTAGAATGGGAAGGAATTGGAGTGAAGATAGATGGTTGTCAACTACACCACTTCCGCTTTGTTGATGACATCATTCTAATAACACCAAACATTAGCAAAGTGGCACAAATGCTGGCTGACTTTGACCAAGAATGTGGAAATATATGTCTACAGCTGAATCTCAACAAAACTATGTTCATGAGAAATGAACTAGTTCTAGAGGCCCCATTCACTCTCAATGGAACAAACATCTCTGAATGCAGCCGTTATGTGTACCTAGGTCGAGAAGTCAACATGATGAACGACCTAAAACCTGAGTTGCGCAGGAGAAACAGAGTGGCATGGAGTGCCTTCAAAAGCATCAAAGAAATATCTAAAAAGACAAAGAAACTCTGGCTAAGGGCACACCTCTTCAACTCCACTGTTCTCCCTGCATTAGCATATGCCTCAGAGACCTGGGCCCTACTATAGCAGGATGAGAATGCTATTAGGGTCTCCCAAAGAGGAATTGAAAGAACTATGCTTGGAATATTACGCCTCACTCAAGTAAGAGAAGGAATCCGGAGTTCCAACCTCCATATCTGTTCCAGAGTCAGGGACGCTGTCTCGTTTGCCAAGGCATTGAAAATCAGATGGGCTGGACATGTAATGTTATTTGGAGAAGACCGCTGGACTAGAGCTATTACAGACTGGATCCCATGGGATGTCAAAAGATCATGTGGCCTCCTACCTACAAGATGGTCAGATTTCTTCAAGACCTTGAACGAGCGATTTGAGGCTCTTCGTATTCCTGAAGCAACCAGATGTCATTGGGCTACACTGGCACTGATAGCGATCAAATGGAAATGTTACTGGTGCCTGCTCGAGGCAAATCAATGAATAACGGAATGTCAAGTGATCAAGTGATGGAGAAGAAGGAAGTTAAATGATTTGTACTTATTTTCTAGAGACCAACTGAGGTAAAGTAAGAGTTGCCTATTCCATAAATAGAATGTAGGGGCTGTCTTCAGTTTGAATTGAGACATCTACACCTTTCAGTGAATGTACTGAGTGTCTGAGAAGTCTTTTTGGTTTTCCTCTTCATGGAGCCTGTCAGCACTACAATATCTTCAAAAGTCTGGAATTGCAGCGCTGTCCTGGCAGCCCACAAGCAAATGTCTAATGGGCCAGTCTATTTCAAGTGGGCTGGGTTCTTCCCAGATTCAATGATCTTTTAGGGCCTCCAAAAACCACGTGGACTACTGAGATTTTACTACATTTTTCCTCAAGTTTCTGTAATTTGGTCAAGACCATTAAAAATTGAATTTACCGAAGTTTGTTGAAATAATGCAGTTTGATTTCAAGCATAATCTCATAAGGATAACATCTAATCCCAGTTTTGTTTGGTTGTTTAAAAAATATATCCCTGCCACTATTTTTCTTCTTTCCACACCTATCTGTCTTATCACACCCCAAAAATACCACGAGCTTCAGTGAAAACTTGCTACTTTGCAATTCCACACATTGCATCTTTTTTAAATGATTAATTATTTAGTTTTAATTGATTGATGCACAATGAGATACACAGTTACAAAGCTTTCAGGATTGAGTTTCAGTGATACAATGTTCCAATACCCAGCCCTCCACCATAAATGTCCCCAATATCCATCCCACCACCACCACCACCTCTCCCCCAGTCTGCCCCCATGGTAAACACTTTTTCTTTCTCTCTCTAGCTTCTTGAGCTATGGTTTACTGAGAAATCTTACACATTATTTCTTATTGATGCTTTTCTTCTCCCTTCATTCTCATTCAATGAAAACTACCCTACAATGAGACTTGTGAGGACTGAGGGTTATCTACCTTGTGTCACTTTATCTCTACTCGTTGGATATCCTGGACCTTCTCTTTTCCCAGGATTCCAGTGTTCTTGAGTTTTCTGGCCCTTAAGAAGCCTCCTAGAAGTGAGACTCCTGGGCTGGAGCAATAGTACAGCAGGTAGGTAGGGTGTTTGCCTTCCATGTGGCTGACCCGAGTTTGATCCCCAGCATCCCAAATAGTCCCCTGAGCACTACCAAGAGTTATTCCTCAGTGAAGAGCCAGGAGTAACCCTTGAGAATTTCTTGGTGTGACCCAAAAAGCAAAACAATCAAACAAAGAGAAAACAAACCAGTTCTGAGAATCCTTTCTTTGACTTTCACACAAACCAGCAATCAGGAAAATCCCCATGAGAAGTCCCCTTTCATAATCTCCCTTGTTGTGTGCTCATCTCAAGCTCTGAAACTCTAAGACACTCAGTTTTCTGAGTCTCATCTTTGCACTGTAAAGTAAAACAATCATTGTTCCCTTTAATTTCTTGTTTTATTCTCCAGAGTCCTCCTGTCACCCCCTTCCAGCTCAAGCTCCCTCCTTCACTTTCTTATATGTCTTCCAGTCTAGTTAGCCCTTATTTGAGTCTCCGCTCGCAAAAGAGGAAGTGGAATGGTGGGAAACAATAATATGTGAAAATATCTGAAGTTTCTCATTTCAAAAGAATTGGCATTCATTAGAACTATTGAGTTTATGATCAAATGAATGGATAGTAACAAAGATAAGTGTCAAGGTTTAGGCCCAAAGCATCACATCCGATACTCATTCCAGGGAAGATAAAGCTCTATTTGAAGTCTAAAAAACTATACAAAGAACAAAAGCATATTACAAAAGCACTCATTTAAAAAAACTGAGAGAATCTGCAGTTTTGATATGCATGCACGGACTCTAGGACATGCACTTTCTCACCTCTGAGTTCCCTTTGTCTTGGTGTTTTGGGACTGTTTTTTTTCCTATCTAGTCTCTGACCTTCAAGCTAAGTCTGGGATAGTCCTCCTTTCTACAGTATTGCTAATAAGCTCACAATTCCTCGGCTTCTTCTATATTCCTTAATCTCTGATCTCAGTCATTTATACTTAATGACATTTTGCAGTTGAATATTTCTTATGCTCATGTTCTCTCTTATCAGCTAAATTAGAAGTTTCAGTGACTTTTTGTATATCTTCTCCACAGCACCATAATATATACATTCTCGGTTCATTTAGCTGTCTAAATGTTTTCAGTCTCCATTAGTAATAATGGAAAACTGATAGACATTAAATTTTTAAGAGAGGATGATTAGATTCTTTCCCCTTATTATATATGGAGAGTGTTACATACAAGGTATGTAGTGACAAGGACTCTGGATCAGGCTGAGCTGTTTAAACCCAGAGTTGGTTGCAATACAAATGTGCATTCTGAAGCAAGTATTTTAGTGTACTCCTAAACTTTGATTTCCTCCTTTATACAAAGTGGGGCTTGAGAGAGGTAGACAGCAGGTGGGTTCTTACCTTGTAGACAGCTAAGCCAAATTTGATCTCTGCACCCATAGTGTTCCCAATCCTAGCTAGGAGTGATACCTGATTATAGACCCAGGAGTAAGTCCTGAGCACCTCAAGCATGGTCCTACTCTCTTCTTCCTAAAAGAATAGACTTCACTCTGAAGTAGTATAAAGACTGTTAGACTTGTATTCATAGCTCACCATTCAAGATCTGTCACTCATGAACCAGGTAACTGTAGGTAAACCACAGATATTTGTTAAATCTTTTACCTCTTTCATAAAATGGAAATTCAGATAGGTAATTGAGGATTAATGGAACAGGAATGTAAAGACACTTGCATTTCTGGCTATGACTTATGTGCTTGTAACCAGTCATTTCAGCACACACACACAAAAAACTGGAAACATCCTATTGAATATTTATAGATTATTTCTGTGTTGAGGCATTGGAAAAGTACTTTAGCAACCAGCATTTAGAGGGCTAATATTTCAAGGGAAAAAGTGACAATCATTAAGCTAAATAAACCCAAGCCATGCATGCTTCTTGTCTTGTAAGGGATTTGTGAATTGTTGATATGAGTAAGACATTATGAAGCAGACAGAAGAGATTGGAAAACAAAAGGCAAAGGGCTTGACAGTTTTAAAAACAATCTAGAACTTGAAGACAAAAAGTTGGAGTTTAGGTCAATAAGGCACAAGGGTGTGAGGAACGAAATCCTGGAAATAAAAGAGGCTTAAGTCGTGAGCCTGGCTTTCTCTAACACTCCCCTTTGGTCACTGCCAATTCTTTATTGAATAGCATCAGAGGTTAAGAAGTTATGTAAAAAAGCAGCTGAATAGAAGAGTGTTTTTGGCAACCTCACAACCTTGGATAAACAAAAACTGGAGTTCAGGACTGCCAAGAAAAAAGATGACCCAGAAAACACTTTAGTCTTTCAATGGAGACTCTTGGCAAACTTCATGACAGGAATTGGATGCAAAAAGTAGACAAGGACTTAAAGAGAATGCAAATGAGGCTTGGGTCACTTCATTTCCTGATTAGGCGAGGCTCCCCCTCCCCCCTTAGCTGTAGGAGAGGATGAGCACACCAGTGCAAAAAGGAACTGTACTAAAGTGAATCCTCTAGCCAGAGGCACTGTTTGGCCTTCAGCCAAATCATCAAACATAACAATAAAAAAGAACACCCCCATCCCCCACATACAAACACCTCAAATATAGCCAAAGTGGAACTGTATACTCGAGACTTCAAAGATTTAAAATGGATTTACATTAGCAACTTAAAAAAAATAATAGACTGCAAAATGAAAATCCCAAGAGATTCACATTCTCTGTCCAAATTCAATAAAATATGTGTAGCTCACCAAAGAGAGGAAAGAGGAAAGAAAATGAAAACATTCACTGTGAGATGACATGCATATTTTCAAGGGATTTGAAAAAATAGATTAAAATAAACAGCTGTGAACTGGAGCATAGTACAGTGGGTAGGGCATTTGCCTTGAACATGGTCAACCAGGGATTGTTTCCCAGAACCACATTTGGTCTCCTGAGCCAGCCAGTAGTGATTCCTGAGTGCAGAGCCAGGAGTAAGCCCTGAGCAATGCCAGTGAGGTATTGCAAAAAACAAAAACAAACAACAAAATAGTTGTACATAAAAGTAATTGATGGGTCATATGACACCTCCTACAAAACAGGGTTCTATTTTTTTTTACCAATCAGAACAGATGGAAGGTCTTGCTTTTATTCTCTTAAAAACACAAGTGAAGGGTCAAAGATACAGCATAGAAGGTAGGTACTCACCTTGTACACAGCATCTGGGATTTGATCCCCAACACTTCATAAGGTTGCAAGTTCTGCAGTATGTAATCCCAAAGGCAGAGTCAGGAGTAGCACCCTGCCACAGCTAGTGTGTGGACCAAAAGCAAAGAAAAAGCCACACACCTGAGGCCATTTTTTATGTCAAAATTCTGTCTCTAGTAGATCCTGGATTCTAAGGTTAATTTACACAAATATGTAAGACTAAAGAAATTCCTTACTTTTCATATGTTCCAATTAAGTCTTTTAATCTCTCATCATTAGAATCCAGGCAATACGTTCACACAGTGGTTGACTATGAGTTGGAAACCTTTAAAAAATCCCCTTTGTTGGTCTTTCAACTTCACCAAATTATAAAATGTTACTCTTGCTTGTTATTTGTTTTCTTTCCAGGAAAGATCTGGACTTTCAGAAAATTGCCTATACTTTCAGAACATTGCCTAAACTGCAAATCCCTTTGTGGAACAAAAGCATAAACTCACATTTTCTCAATTCTTCCCTCTCTGGAATCTGAGCCCTGTTGTTTTAGCTTTCGCTGATGCTTTTAAACACATCCTTTTGTACGTTATGGATTTTTCCAGTTGATCTCAACAGGAGTATCGGTCTTCCTCAAGCTTTTCTTCCTTCCTGCTTGATAAGATGTCAAGACTAAAAATGTTTGGTGTTGGTAAGAATGTCAAGGGATTGAAAGTTTTATGCCCTGAAACTAAGAGTAAATTGTGCAACCATTTTTGAAAAATTGGAATTAATATGTATGACCATTGGCACAACAATTTGACCAAGGATTATACAGATATGAATGCATCCATTGGAGGAAAATGGCTTACTAAAAGTAACAGAGAATAGTAATGGAGGGTTTTTACACTGTTGGTGGTGGAAGTTTAGTAATTTGCAGCAAACGAAAACATAGACATGAACTCTATTGTGATCATATTATCACAATAGTAAAAGAAAAAGTATTCTAAAAAAGAAAAGTCAAAAAGCCCCAAACTGGATAATGATGACTTCCTATAGACTATGCCTAAGTGAAATTTATAAAATTTTCCTGTTCAGGGGCCGGAGCGATGGTCCAGCGTGTAGGGCATTTGCCTTGCATGCGGCAGGCACATGCCGGCCCAGGTTTGATCCCTGGCATCCCATATGGTCCCCTGAGCACTGCTAGGAGTAATTCCTGAGTGTAGAGCCAAGAATAATCCCTGAGCATTGCCAGGTGTGACCCAAAAAAGCAAAAAAAAAAAATTTCCTGCCTGGTCATCTATGAGCAATAGGAATAGAACATGGTTCTAGATTTGGATAAGTTAATAAAATCAAGCTTTCCATACAAACATATGAATATATATTCATAAAATAAATATACACATTATATATAAATATATATTTATATATTTGCATGCATAAATTTGTCAAAGGACAAAATCAACAACTCAAAGTGAAACAACTAAAATGTCCAATCTCAGAAGTTTGGATATATGAATTTCATTTCATTCATTCCAAGAACAAAGCCATACACTACATGGTGATCAGTTGTCTAGTGAAAATGGACGTTATAAAAAGGCATTTCAATTTTAGTACAAAATTCAATCAAACAGCCAAACAAACATTCACAAAGTACTTTTATTGCTTACAATACAATAAAATGTGGAAAATGCAGCATTTTGTGGAATTTCATTTCATGTAAATTTAACTTCCAGTATTCTCCAGAGTCTCAACAAAAGTCCATGATCTGAGATTAAAAATAATAAAAGATTAAAAAGAAAAATATATTGGTTTTAAGATGAACTTAGTAGCAAGTAACAAGACACTGCTAACACCACCATAAAGCTGCTTTTTATTCCTCTAAGCTATGAAAAGCTGCCAATGTGTTCGACATTCCACAGTTTTTATCTCCACTACTCAAACACATAGCTGTATAATTCTGCCTTGCTTTGACCTGATGTATGTCTCTCATTTTTGTCACTTAGGTTTGGCAGTGTCAAATTCTAATTTGAACTGCTGTATCTTGATTTGTTATTTATGGAGTTCGTGGAATGCAGTGGGTGCAATCCATGGCTTGTCTCCATATTTTGACAAAGATTACCTTTTCCAACTACCAAATGTTCTACATCTTACTCTGCAGTTAGGCATGAGTGTTGCAATTTTGCCAGCACAATATTACTTTTTCAAAGAGAATATTATGAGAAAGATCTTAGAAACATCTTGATTAAAGTAAACTATTGCCAGTGTTTGCTGCTAGCAAAAGTTTAATATAAATGATTGCTGATACTTGAACAAGTCTTATAGATGAAATAAATTATATAAAATAGTTTGTCTCAAAAGTGAAAATCCCATTTGGCTCTGGGGCTGGGGTAGGTCACAACTGATGATGACAAGGACTATCCCTGGTTCTGTGGAGATTAGGTCTTCACAGTGCTCAGGAATCATCTGTGTTGCCAATGATTTGAACCTGACTCATAAACAATGGCGGCCATATGGAAGGCAAGTGTTCTACCTCCTATAATATCTTTCCAGACTCAAATAATACAAATTCTTGAGTTATGAGACATCACTTTTCCTTTTATAAGCAATGTGTTTGAACCTCAATTGCGTAGTATTTGATTCAAGAAGTTGAATATTTTTTTTGCAATGAGGTGCTGAATATGCTGCTTGCCACATCTGGGATATCCAAACCAGGCTGACAGCTTTTAAGAAAATGAAAGTCTTCATGTTCGGCACTTAAAAATATCATTTTGCTGTGATATAATTCTAAGCTAACAGAAAGGTTGGACAATTAGAGTCATAGGCATAGAACAGTGGTAAAGGGCTTGCTTTTTTGCACAGGTTCTCAGCACCAAACATGATGCCCTGAATACTGCTGAGCACAGATCTAGGAATATCTCCTGAATACTGCAAGGGAGAGACTCAAAACAAAACAACAAAGAGCAATAAATGAACAAACAAAGTCAAGATTAGTACAAGGGATTTCTGTTTAACCTTACATACACCTTCACCAATAATTTATAAAAAATAACACTCCCTCTGTTTTAAATGCCAATTACTTATTCATTTTCTCTTATTTCTATGTCTGCTTCTATCTTTATATATATAGGAACATATAAATAGATGGATGGATAGACTTTTTAAAAAATATTTGAAGATTGATTGAAGATTCTATGATTAAAAGTATATGAATTACATACATTTTATGTCATTCCAAGACCAAGAAGTTTCACTATCACTATCACTATCACTATCACTATCTTCCCGTTCATCATCAATTTGCTCGGGCAGGCACCATATGTCCTGTCTCATGCTAGTAGAGCCCAAGGGCATCTGCTTGCTCCAGGAACATAAAGAGCCTCAAACCATTATGTTAGGTCATGGGAATGACCTAATATAATTGTTACTGGTATTTGGCATATCAAATACAACAGGGGTAGCTTGCCAGGCTTGTCGTGCGGGTGACATACTTTTGAAGTCACCTCTAAATACAGCATCTATTAATGAACTGCACGGCCACTTGCAGCCGCGTGAGCCCGGACTGTGATAGGCTTGTCTGCTGGGTGGAGTTCTGACAAGAGGGTAGTCCTGATGTAGAAAATGGCGGCCCTCATGGAGTGGGGGGTCATCTGGCTTGTTGCAAGGCTCTGCTGGGGTGGTGGGCCAGGGCTAGAACCTGCCATCCCCTCCAGGGCACCTAGTGTGCTGCTGGGCACAGGGAGAGCCGGTAGCAGCTCTGCCCCATGTCTGTGAGTCTCTGGATCAGCATACCTGGGTCAAATTAAAAAAAGACTGCTGCAGGGCAGGTGTCCATTTATTCATTCATTCATTCATTCATTCATTCATTCATTCATTCATTCATTTATTGCTTTTGGGGTCACACTTGGCAATGCTCAGGGGTTTCCCCTGGCTCTGCACTCAGGAATTACTCCTGGCGGTGCTCAGGGGACCATATGGGATGCCGGAAATCAAACCCAGGATGACACGGGCCGGCTGAGTGCAAGGCATACGCCCCTACCCGCTGGGCTATCGCTCAAGAAGTTCATCAGACATTTTTTACCCTTCTTCATTGTGACATTTTGAGTTTTTAAAAAGTCAATTTATTTGCAGAAAATCTATCAGTCTATTGCTTACAAAGTCTAGATTCATGATATACATACAGAATGTGGAAGCACAATAGATGTGCTAGTATGTCCTCTCTGTGTGTAGCAAATTAGGGAAAACTGCAACACTGATTTGTTGCAGGTATTAAACTTGATCTTTTGGTTTAAATATTCTGATTTCTTCTAAAATATTTACCCACTGATTTACTATATAGTGCATGTTTTCTAATTTCGTAGTTCCTTTTATGCAACTAGTTGTCATTGTTTTATAAGAAAAGGCTCTATTATCTCTTAACTGGCTTATTCATTTATTTAGTTTTCTTAATTAGTATTTATTTTTAAGTACTTAATTAGTATTTAAATATTCATATCTTATTGCAAGTTATAATGCACTTAGTGGCATAAGTCATGCCTACATTCAAATTGTCTATGATCTGATTGTGTTCTTCAAATGTGCTTACAAGTGTGTTTGTAAGAGAGTGATAACTTGTGTGTTTATATATCAGTATAAATCTTTGATTACCATTTTATACCTTGATTAAATTAAATCCAAGTTCATTTTCATTAGTTCTGATAAGATTTTTCTCAAAGGAGATCTGGTTTGTTTTAGGTTTGTGGTGTTTTCTGGTTTGTTATTTCTTTTAGACACTTACTTAGAAGACAGAATTGGAAAATGTACATGTGTGCCTCTATATTGCACATATAATTTTCCAGGTATCATTATAGAAAAAATAAGAATTTTTGATTGATAAAACTATCACTATAAGAGAACAGGAGTTTACATTGATAATGTCAATCTCAACACACCAGGTGTATACTAGTGCCTATCCTTCTATAGTTATAGCATTTCTACCTCATAAAAATTAAATTTATTTCATTATTTTACTTTATTTCTTATTCCTCTATCTTTCACAATACGTTACTCCATTATTTAAAAATGTATTTTCCTCTTCACACTGAAAGATTGCAGTAGATAAAGAATTTGCACTGTATGTGGACAGTCCCAGCATTAAAACAACTACCAGGGGCCACTTCTGAGCATAAACTAACTAGCCCCTTAGCACTGCTGTTTTTAACCCAAGCACTTTCTCCAAATCTCACAAATATATGACGCCCCTTAATGTATTTCCTTTTTAAGACACATAAATAGTCATATTCAGAAGTTTAACAATGTGAGGTCAATATGAGGGAAGAAACAAAAAGCATATTCTAAATAATTTGTTTTCATGTAATTAGGTATTCAAATTTTATTCTATTATTTTATTGCAGTTGGGATAACATAATTAAAACAGTGTTAACATTTATACTAATGATGTACAAAGTTGCTGAGTTTTCATCACCACCCAACTATCAAGACCCTAACTGAATCTCTTCTACTCCACATTAACTTCCCTTCCAACTCAATAATCTCAGTTGTATAGTCAAAATTTAAGCATTTTTTATTATCAGATATGTCTATTATGTTTCTTTTGTTGTTCATACTCCACACATGAGTAAGATCACCTGATATCTATTTTCTCCCACTCATTTATTTTGGTTATATCTAGCTTCACTCATGAGAACTAAAATCTTAAATAAATTTTAATACATATATGAAAATTTATATATTATACATTTTATATATGTATGCATTTATTTTCTCTTCTGATGGTATTGTAGATCTCTTTGAAATGTATTTCCACAATAACATTTGAAGGTTAGCTAAGGATTTTATGGGGATGAATACAGAGTAATTTAGGGGGAAATTGTTTCATTTGTCCATCGAATATATATTGAATATTAAGTTTGAGTTTTATGATTTATGTTATCTAAGCCATTATATATTTTGACACGTTAAACTTTTTTCATTCTTGTTTTGAGGGTAATAAAGTTTAAAGATAATTAACAGCTACTGAATTGCTACTAAGTCTGACAAAGAGAATTTCTGCATTTCATCCTCAGGAAACCATTCAACTTAAATAGAAAATAGATAATGTTTTAGAAAATGTTCCCATTAAATGATAGGTGTCAAATGGTTCTATCACTGATTTAGTAAAGTATGATAGGCATGAAATTCTTTCACTGAACTAGTCAACTGATGTTCACTGACTGTCTCTGCATACAAATTCACCTCGTACTCTTTTAACTATCAGAACTGGCAATAAGATAAACTAGATTATCTTTCAAAATTAACTCCCTTCCACACACTTAGACAAAATTGTATATGCAATATCTATTCCAAAGTTTCATTTTGAATAACCAAAATACACAAATTATGGGCTACAAAGACATCAAAACATCAAAATATTTTAAAGCTTCATTAAGAGGACATATGTAGGTAAGTAAACTAAGATGTATTGCTTTTATATTGAAAGAAAAGAACATGGACAGACTAATAAGAAATAGACAAGATAATAGCTAAACCACACATTAAAAAGAAATGTCACTTAAAAAACAGGGAAATTAACATTTTTAATAGGATTTTTCTTTCCAAACAATACTTAACTTGCATATAGTGCTTATAACCAACTGCTCCTGAGAACACGCAGGGATAAGAGAAAGGAGAGAGCAGAATGACCTTCTGGATTGATAGCTCAGAACAGACTGGAGAAATGTCATGATGAATATTGAGTGTCAAGGCAGAATGTCATTGGAGCAGTTGGTCCACAATCCAAAAGGAATGTGTCACCATCCAATTCATAGTTCCCCATGCTGTTCTGAAGGGAGTTAGTGCTGAGAGGTCTAGGACATCTGTAGTTCAGATTCATCAACACCAGAGACAGCCATCACCCCAGAGGTGGATAAGAGAGAGCCAACACCACCTGCAGCAAGGTATGAATTAAGTCAGTAGCGGGAATCAAAAAGAAAAATATAAAAATTGCCACCAAGTACCACATGAAAATAGAGATTGAATCTATTGATATCATGGCTGAACTTTCATTGTCCATGCTCCATCACATATTTACCTTTGTAGGGCCGGAGTGATAGCCCAGCGGGTAGGGCGTTTGCCTTGCACGTGGCGGCCTGTGCCTGCCCGGGTTTGATCCCGGCATCCCATATGGTCCCCGAGCACCTCCAGGAGTTATTCCTGAGTGCAGAGCCAGGAGAAACCCCTGAGCATTGCCGGGTGTGACCCAAAAAACAAAAAAAAAAATTTACCTTTGTAAATAGGTATCCCCAAGTTTATCTACACCCATCCCCAATTAGAATAAGTAAATTCCTAACTGCATTTGGAAAAAAAATAGATATACTTTATATGTGCTTAATTTTTCCATGAATACATTCATATTTCAAAATTAATGTGAGCCAACATAGCCTATGGTAAATACTTCACTTCATAAGCCATCTCTCAAAGAGTGTCAATAGAGTGCGTGACTGAAAATGCATATATTCTATGTCAAATAGAGTCTTACAGTGTATCTTAGGGCCTCCTGCTTAAAACTGTATAGAAATGGAGAAAATATGCAACTGAATTGAAATTAAGTGACCCAGCTATAGAAGTCATATTTTCCTAAAAACTGTACTTAACTGATTTGTCATTTTTCCTATTTCTGCCTTTTCTTTATCCAGCCTTCAACATTGCCACCAAAGACAACTTTATAAAACACATCATTGATTTTTTTTTAACTTTCGCACTTCAAAATGATGGAACCATCTGAGTACAGAATAAAGCACAAATTATTTTTTCAACTTACCATTTTAGCTGCTATATGACTCATCCCCAAAACCTGACATCACTATCAAAATGTTCTATTTAATTGAAACGTTCTCTGCACACTTCTCATCCTAGTGAGTTTGTATTCTGGAATAAATGCCAGCTACTCCCTTTCCCATCACCTATAATCTATAGATTTCTTAAAAACCTATAGGCATTTGGACTAAAGTGATATTATAGCAGGAAAGGTACTTAGATTTCATGCGGTCAACCCAGATTCAATCCCCCGCAACCCAAATGGTCCCCTGTTAAGAGTGATACCAAGTGACTCACTCAGAGTGAGCACAGAGCCAGGAGTAACTATTGAGCATTACCCAGTGTTCACTCCCCTCAACCTTTGTCCCAAATGAGCTTATAGGCACCTTCTCAACTCCTAAGGACCATTATCTTCTATTGCAAAGAGAAATATTCATTTATTCATCCATCCACATTCCTCTATCACATAGTCCTTTAATTTTGCTTTTATTATTTTTTGACTATAATATCAACAACTTAAAGCAGTTTCTGTATTTTATTTCCATTTCCAGCATCCAGGATGGCAGGGCCTAAGAACCTCCTATATGGTAAGCGCTTGAAAGCATGTATTGCAAGAGAGAGGCAGAGAATAATTCAAGAATGGATGTAGGGCGAGTAGATACTTAGACATACACAAAAAGAGTAATCACACTTATCCAATTCAATATAACCTTTTAAAGATGGAGAAGGGGAACATGTGTCCTTAGTTTTTCTTGCATGGATGTACAAATGCATACCTGTATAAAAATTTAAAAGTTAAAGCAAATTGAAAACTTAAAAAATCGGTTTTTGAATCCTAGAATTGGTTCCAGTTTTGTAATACTCTCACTCATTGTCTAAGCATACATATGAAAATAAAAATTCACCCCTCACCAATATGTGCTAGTATCCAGATGTTTCACATGATTATAGACAAAACATCTAGATGAGAGATCAAACTTTTTATTGGCATTAACATATATTGACACAACTGGTTATTGGCTTTCAATAACATTAAATGGTTTTAGATTTAATTTGTATACACAGCCCCTGCACCTACATATCCAATAGTTTTTATGGAAAGACATTTACCAGAAAGAATAAAATGCAAACATTATTAAACAAGGGGAAATATTCATGTGATTTTCTTTGAGCAGATATATTTAATATCAGTTTTGATTACAATTGTAAGAATTAGTTTTGTTTTTCCTGGGGGGTTTTAATAGCAAGGGAGATTCTTTTTAATAATAATATTTTATTATACGACTGAGATATACAATTACAAAGATGTTCATGTTTAGGTTTCGGTCATACAGTGTTAGAGCACCCATCCCCCATCAGTGCCCATTTCCCACCACCAATAACCACAATTCCCCCCCCTCCCTAGCCTGCCTCTATGGCAGGTTCTTTATCACTTTTCTCTCTCTCTCCTCTCTCTCTCTCTCTCTTTTCTTTTCTTATACATTGTGCACTGCAATATATATGTTTATAGTTTATCCAGTGTATCTTTTTGCCTATATTAAATTATCAGTTCTAGGTGGTTTTATCATTTTTGACTATTATTAGTGCACTGTTCCCTTCTCTGTCTTACCTAACCTCTGACTCACACACACTTGTGGTAGATTCCACCTTTGACAAGATCTCCTGATTCATGTTTTGCCTGACCTTGGATATTGGTATCATAATATATATGATAATATATATGTATGTATGTATGTATATACATATATATTTATGCCATGCAAATAAATGCAGTCATTCTATATCTGTCTTTTCCGTCTGGCTAATTTCACTCAACATGAGCCTCTCCATGTCCATCAACTTATAGGCAAATTTCATAACTTCATTTTTCCTAGTAGCTGCATAATATTCCATTGTGTAGATGTACATCAGTTTCTTTATCTAGTCATCAGTTCTTGGGCTTTCTGGTTGTTTCCAGATTCTGGCTATTATTAATAGTGCTGCTATGAAGATAAAAGTACAGATGGTGTTGCTGTTGTGTGTTTTGGGCTTCCCAGGGTATAATCCCAGGAGTGGTATGGCTGGTTCAAACGGGAGCTCAATTTCTAGTCTTTGGAGGAATGTCAATATTGTTTTCCAAAAAGACTGTACCAGTCAACATTCCCACCAACAATGGATGAGAGTCCCTTTCTCCCGCATCCACACCAGCATTTGTTGTCCTTGCCCTTTTGGATATGTTCCAGTCTCTGTGGTGTGAGATATCTCATTGTTGTTTTGATTTGCATCTCTCTATGATTAGTGATGATGAGCATTTTTTCATATGCCTTTTGACCATTTGAATACAGATTCAATGCCATCCTTATAAGGATACCTATAACATTTTTCAAAGAAATTGACCAAACACTCCTGAAATTTGTATGGAACAATAAATCCCCAAGAACAGCTAAAGCAATCCTTGGGAAAAGAGGATGAGAGGCATCACCTTTCCCAACGTCAAACTGTACTGCAAATCATTAATAGTTAAAACAGCACGTTATTGGAATAAAAACAGATCTGTGTACCTATGGAATAGAGTGGAAAAACCTTCCAGCCATCCTAAAATACATGACCATGTACTCTTTGATAAAGGAGCAACAGGTATCAAATGGAGCAAGGGAAAGCCTCTTCAACAAGAGGCGCTGGGAAAACTGGACAGCTATATGCAAAAAAATAAATTTCAACCTCTAACACCATACACAAAAGTCAGATCAAAATGGATTAAAGATCTCAAAATCAGACCTGAAACCATAAAGTACATTCAAGAAAATATAGGAAAAACCCTTCATGACATTGAAGCTAAAGGCATCTTCAAAGATGAAACCCCACTGACAAAGCAAGAAAGAAAAGATAAATATAAGGGACTACATGAAACTAAAAAGCTTCTGCACCTCAAAATAAACAGTGACCAGGATACAAGGATAGTCCACAGAGTGGGAAAGAATATTCACCCAATCAATACCCATCTGATAAGGGGCACTGGTAGAACTTTGCAAGAAGAAAACAGTCAACCCCATCAAAAATGGGAAGAAGAAATGAACAGAAACTTTGGCAAGGGAGATTCTTAGTCATGGAAGATAGTGATCTGAGAGATGGCTGTAGGGAAGGTTAGACAAGCCTCTTCAAAATACTTGGGTTTGAACAGGGTCAGAAATGCTTATATGACTTATATGCTTATATGTCCCAAGGAAATGTAACTTCTAGAGCATTCTTGTGATGCAATTTATTTTCTAGAGTTGGCTGTACCTGTATATCCCATATTCTTTTCTCCCAACATGTTGGTACTCTTACAGAGATACAGGGACTTGCTTCCCTTCCCTAGCATCATAATAAACTCTTGATGATGTTGAAGCAGAGCTATATTACTTGTGAATCTGCATCATTTAAGATGATACAGTGCCTTTGACTGGTTTTCTTGTACATGCCTCTAACTTGAAAGCCACCCATTATTTGACAATGTGTCCATCCATGGTAATAACTGCATGCAGATAAATTGAGCCTGAGGCCTAATCTTGGCTAAATTCCCAGTCAATATTTATCAACTTATTTATTTGTTTGTTTGTTTATTTATTTTATTTTGTCTTTTGGGGTCACAACCAGTGATGCTCAGGGGTTCCACCTGGCTCTGCACTTAGAAATTACTACCGGAGGTGCTCAGGGAACCATATGGATGCAAGTGATTGAACCCAAGTCAGCTGCATGCAAGGCAAATGCTCTACCTGGTGAACTATCGCTACCCTCCTCCCCCCAGCCAATACTTACAACCAATGTTCTGACATGTGAATAGTTCTGTTGCTTGGGGATCCTTTCACCTCTGCCCGAATGGCAAGAGTCAATGATTCCTATGGCATACATTAGCTATTGCTGCAAACCCTGCTTACTTAGCAAATATGTAAACAAATAAATGACTGCTGCTACATTGAGTTTGCTTTTTATATAGGAACCAATAACTGGGAAAGATGCAAAGAAGAAACATATATTATGGCTTTGAGATTCATACCATGAGAAATTCCATTCTTTCTTTGTTTTGATTTTGTTTTGTGGCCACACCAAGAAATTCTCAATTTACTCCTAACTCTGTGCTCAGAGATCACTCAGAGGGCCATAAGAAAAAATGGAGATAAAACCTTTTTGATCTTGAAATCAAACCTTGATCTTGGAGATCAAACCTTGTTGAACATGAAAGGCAAGTGATCTAAGCTGCCGTATATCCCCATTTTTGGGGCCGGAGCAATAGCACAGCGGGTAGGGCATTTTCTTTGTGCGTGGCCGACCCGGTTCTATCCCCTGACATCCCATATGGTCCCCCCGAGCACTTCCAGGAGTAATTCCTGAGCAAAGAGCCAGGAGTAACCCCTGAGCATCACCAGGTGTGACCCAAAAAAGCAAAAAAAAAATCCCCATTTTAAAAAAATTTTTAAAAAATATTTTATTATAACCACCGTGAGATATACAATTACAATGATGTTTAAAGATGCTCATATTTGTGTTTTGGTCATACAGTGCTCCAGAGCCATCCCTCCACCAGTGCCCATTTTCTGAAACCATTGTCCGCTCCCCTAACCTGCCTCTATGGCAGGTTCTTTATCTCTTTCTCTTTCTCTCTGTCTCTTTTCCTTCCCTTCCACATTGTGTATTACAATACATACATTAAGAGGCTGCCATGTGTATCTTTTGCCTGTATCTAATGCTCAGTTCTAGGTCAGTATTAGCACTTTTGGCAATTATTAGCACATTCTTTCATTCTATGTCTTACCTAGCCTCTGACTCCCACACGTTGTGATAATTTCCACCTTTGACAAGAACCTCCTGATTCATGTTTTGCCTGACTTGGATATTGGTATATATATATATATATATGTATATATATATATATATATATATATATATATATATATACATATATATATATATATATGTCATGCAAATAAATGCAGTTAATCTATATATGTCTTTTTCCTTCTGGCTAATTTCATTCAACTTGATCCTCTCCATGTCCATTCATTTATAGGCAAATTTCATAACTTAACTTTTCCTAACAGCTGCATAGTATTTCATTGTATAGATGTGCCAAAGATTCTTTACCCAGTCATCAGTTTTTGTCTCCCCATTCTTTACTTAAGTTGTGCAGTAAGTCAGTAAATAATGTTCCTTCCAAAGATATCTCCATACTAATTTCTAAAGCTGTCAATATTTTACCTACCTGGCACAATAAACTTTGAAATTAATAAATAGAATCTAATGATTTATATATGCCCCCGCCCCCCCCCCGCCCCCCTCCCCCCCAACCCCCCCCTCCCCCCCCTCCCCCCCCCCCACCCCCCCCCCCCCCCAAATACATATGTTTTAGGGAGTACATCTTCGTGGCTCTTCAAAGTAAATGTTGCCACAACATAACCAGCATCAAAGTACCAATATTCCTCCTTCAGTAAAGGCCTTTGAGTCTTTTCTTCACTTCAATCCACCTGGCCTGCTCCTTCTCCTGCAACTTCACTTGTATCACATGTATCACTTGTCTTTGCGTTGATCAGCGATTTGCTCAAGCGAGTGTCAGTAATGTCTCCATTTGTTGGGAATGAGGTTCATTATTGTTACTGTTTTGGGCATATCAAATACACCATGGCAGTTTTCCAGCCTCTGCTGTGGCTCTGGGTTTATCTAAAACTATAAAACTCAAAATAAGACAGATATTAAATCTTTATTTGTATCACTCTCCTGCAACCATAACTACTAAATCTAATTTCAGTGGTTTGTTCCTTTTGGTTTCAACTGATGCTGTGCTTTGCTTATCTTTATCTAACATATTATTGAGCTCATGTGACATTTGTCTTTATCTTTGTGACATATTTATTAATTTCTTAATAATAGACAGATTAGGGGGCTGAAGCGATACTACAGTGAGTAGGAAACTTACAACAGAGCCAAAGGTTCTATTTCAGGTATCCCAATTAATCTATAAAACACACCAGGAATGATACCTGAGTACATAGCCAGGCGTAACCCCTGAGCATTGCTGGGTGTTACCAACAAAGCAAAATTGATGATGTCAATGTTAAATTAATTTATATGGTTATATTCATTTATATGGTTAGATACGTCCTCTCCACCCAACATCGCACACAAACACACACACAAATATGCACACATGCATAATGTAAATCAAAGAGAAGGTAGTGTGGTCATAAAGTCAGAAATTATTGAAGAAGGAATGAAGTCATCTTTATACAAAAGGAAGAAGCCATGAGTTAAGCAAGACATATAGTTTCTAGAGGCTGAGATACAGCGGAAACTAATTCTTCCTCAGACCATGTAGAGGGATGTAATACTTGGCTTAATCCCAATAAAGTTCTATTTCAAACTTTTTACCTCTGGGACTTCAAAATAAAAAAAGTTGTGCTCTGTAAACATATAACATCTGCTGCGATTGGTTATGACAGCATTAAGATGTGATGAACATAGCTATGGCTCATCATTTTACTGCATCCTTCTCTTACTTGAAAAGATATGGGAGTCTTGGTGAACCCTAAAAAAAACCTCTTCACAGGGTTCCACAATCTTATAATTTGTTACAGAGTAGAAAATGCTATCAGGACTGGAAATCCATCATTTGCAGTCTGATAGTGGTACTGTGGTCCAGCAAGATTGAACAGCTCCTTCAATCAAGACATTATCAGTGACTGAACAGAGACTGATCTCTCTTTGTGACTAATTATTAAAAAGTGTTTTTTTCTCACTTAAGATTAAATTACAGGTATGGTTCCCAGTGCCAATGTTTCCTTACTCATGATGCATCACAAGACATCTGTTCCAGTGATCCAGATAGCTGTTCTGTGCTCCAGACATCTGTCCCAGTGTTCCAGATTCCTGTTCCAATACTCCTGATAATTCATCAAACTCCTGATGATTGCTCTCCTGAGACTCATTCCCATCTTCACCAATGTTGCTGTTCCAGAATATGTTCTTCAGACCTTGTTCAAGACACGTGACTTCATATAAGTCATGGGAGATTGACTCTTACTAAATTAGGGCAATATGGCTGTAGTCAGTTATGACCAAGCAGCCAGAGACATTTTACTTTGAACTTTATTCTGGGTTCAAAATGAATTCAGACATGGGACAACATATGATATTACCTTGTAATTGGAATTTTTTTTTCTGTATCACTTCTCTGTATGTATTATTTAGAATACTTGTATTTTTATATTTTTGTAAAAAAAAAGGGAGAGTTGTTGGATGACAGGCTTAGCTAGTTTGGGAGCTTTGCTCTTTTACCCACTCACAGCTTAATCTACTTACATATTCTTCAGACAAGTTTCATTCTAATGAGATCTCTCTTCTATGTAAACACTGATAGAGGGTGTGACAGTTAAAGAAGTCACCTTGACTCTGAATAACTTCTGACTTATTATACATCTACTAAGACTTCTATGTTCTAGATTGGGTACAGCTCCTCTTTATACCCACTACACCCAGAATGGGACAGTTAGAATTTATCGGAGTTTACCACACTGACTATGTTGAGACTATCTTTAAGATTATAGGAAGGATCATACTAGTTTGCCCTCACTCAGGTGAGTGTGACCCTTTCAGTATACGGAGAACAAGATACTCAGAATCACCCTGCTGCAGATAATAAATAAGAAGGACTTTGTGGGCACCATATAGATTACATGAAGCCCATGAAATTAAGATGTATTACTTTATATCAGTCCCCTCTCTCTCTCTCCAGTGTTTTATATAAGAGTTAATCTCAGAAGAAGGGATTAGTCCGTGGTGTAATCCTTTATTTATATCTATAATAGTGTGTGGCACCACCCTTCTACAAGCTATTTAGGGTTCTTTGTTGACAGAACACTCCCTGTCAACAGATAGAATTACTTTGGTGTATATAAGGGGACTGACTTGAGGCCCCTGCTCCATTTCTCCCCTTCTTTTTGAGTAGGACTCCTCTTGGGTGAAATCCTGTCTTTTTGGTGGGAGACTTGGGCTCTCTTGTATTATCTAAGTTCTGACCAGAGCTAGAGTTCTTTTGTTATATTGTATTGCTTGGTAGAGCTTTTGTACTATTAAAATCCTTTGTGGAACTGCGCTGGACTCGTGAGTTTTCATCCGCTTCCCTGTGGCCTCAGAGGTAGAAGAGAACTTCTGTCCTGATACTGTAGGGTACCCAGCGGCTCCCCTACAAGGGACAATAATACAATTGCAAAATCCAAATTTCATCTGCTACTGATCATCAGATTTTTTTTGTCTTACATTTTTCACTCTAGTTTTCTAATAATCAAGAGTTTTCTTGTTCAGTTGTCTTCTAATTTCCTACTCTAGCTGCATGAACAATGAACTTCACTCATTCTACAATTCTGTTTGAGGTGTGCCCAGCCTAATACCCCCTAATATTTCCATCCTGTTCCTTCAAATTGCAATTCTTTTCTCACTTGTGTTTTCAGAGTCTCTCACGTTATTTTGGTGAAGGCCCAAACATTTGCCGCTTTTTTAGTCATCTAAAAATCCCCTTTAGTACTTGAAGCACTGTAATAGACCAAAGGGATAAATGGTTATGGTTAGAACAGCTGACTATTTCTCAGGTCTCAGTCCTAGTCAATTTACACAAAACCATTAGTGTGAGTGGAAATTTATTCATTCCTATTGGAGCTAAAATAGATATTTTTCATAAAAAATTTGAAGGTACATATTTTCCAAATCTGCTAATGTGCACCCACTTAAACATGTATGCATACACACATGTAAAAGAATATTAAAATATGACTTAAATTCCAATCAATAGAGAAAAAGCACATTTATAAGAATATGCATTGGTCAATGTGGGCTAAAATAAGGTGCTTTTTAATTTTTTTACTTTTTTAGCTTTGTGGGTCACACCCGACGATGCTCGGGTTACTCCTAGCTCTTTGCTCAGGAATTACTCCTGGCAGTGCTTGGGAGACCATATGGAATGCCGGGATCGAACCCAGATTGACCGCATGCAAGGCAAACACCCTACCTGCTGGATTATTGCTCTGGCCCCATAAGATGCTTTTATACAAGAATGCTAACACAGAGAACTTGACAGTTCAACCAGATACTGAGAAGAATAAAATAATATCATTACTAATCCAAATGATTATCTAAAGGATAATTTGTCCCATCTTCTTATTCACTACCAAATAACAAGACATTTATATTGAAGCAATTATAATACTGGTTTACAAAAATATACCCGGAAGTGAGAGAAAAATGAGAGGGCAGGTGAGATGACTGGAGGAGAGGGCAAGAGGGGATTAGGAGGTAATAGGGAGATGAGGGGGGGAAAGAGACTAGAGGGGAGAAGAGAAATACTATAGAGATAAGACAAGGCTATGAAAAAAATTGGGCACAGAAATTGTAATGATGTGTCTATAAATCAAGTCACCAAGATTTTCTGGCTAACACCTAAAGCCAGTAGACAAGCATTACCCCCCTAAACTTTCCAGTGCTGAATCAGCCCTGTCACCACCTTGATTTCATACTTCTTGCTTTAAAAACTGAGAAAGTAAAATTTTGTTATAGTAAGATACAAAGTTTGTGGCAATTTGTTAAATAATTGTTCTAGGGATGTAGTACCATGACGCTATAAAGAGAATAGGATTATGAAAACCATTTTAAAGCAAAAATAAAAGAGAAAAATTACTTTGCTCCAGATTTTTCTATTAACTTAATAAAAAGACAGTCACATTGTTATATAGTATTATTGTACCAAACTGTTCAAATATGCTGCTTGTTAAAATTATTTGAAGCTTGGCTGAAATATTTGAAGGAAACCTAGATTTCAACAGACATGTAATTAGAAGCTATTTTCATAAAATTGATTATAGTCACTTCTTTGATCCATAGTGGATGACTTTTTTAACTTTTTATGTTTCTTTTTTAAATCTTAATTTTTTAATTTTTTTCTTTTGAGTCACACTGCAATCCTCAGGGGTCACTCCAGCTCTGCACTCAGTAAATACTCCTGGCAGTACTCCAGGCATCAATGGGTTGCCAGGGATCAAACCCATCTCAGCTGCATGCAAGGCAAACACCTACCTGCTATGCTATCACTCTGGTCCCTTTTTTAATTTCTAAAAAATCATATCACTTTGTGCTCAAGATATTCAGTGGGCCACATATATAGGGCTTAATTCCAGGGTTTCTATGCAAAAAAAAAAACATGTGTTCCAGAAATCTTAATCGACAGTTTTGCCTGACTCTTGTCGCTGTCTTCCCAAAATTCCAAACAGAATCGACCACCAACTCCTTCATGCAATATTCTACTTCATGCAATGGGGAGAAAGGGTTGCAAAGTTTAAGAAAAGAACTCCCAGAATGACTACCAACTGGGAACTCTTTGACACTATTGCTGAAACATGGGAAGATGCCATCATTGATGACAACCGACTGGTTCAGCACCTCCATGATTGTGCAAAGATCGCTGAAACAGAGAGAGAGAGAGAGCGAGAGAGAGAAGGATGTCTGTCTTCAAAATCTCTCTTGAATTCATTCACCAATGTGGCAAGGAACGAGCCTCAGGCAACCAATTGCTAACATCCAAGCTTGCAAGGCACTGTAGAGAAGCGATAAAGGAAGACCTCAAAGAGAGAAGAGCATAAATACTGGCCAATGCAGAGAAGCTAGAAAAGCATTAGCAATGCCCACCTGTCCATTGCCAACTATAAGACCAAGATGACTGCCCTCCGATGTTCTGATGGATCGATCACATCTTCCCGAAAGGCAATGGAGAAGATTACCCATAACTTCTACTTAGATCTCTTTGATAGCCACACCCACCTGCTCACATACCAAATTTTCAAGATGGATATGTTGTTCCCAATGTACTCCCTCTAAAATCCAACATGTGATTTCGTTGGTAAAGAAGCATACAGCACAAAGCCCAGACAAAGTCAGACCCAAACACCTGAAGAATCTGCCTTAAGTACTCATCAATACACTAGCTAGGCTCTTCACATGATACCTGTCTGAATGCAAGGTGCCATCAAAACGGAAAACCAGCTGGATAGTTCTTCTGTTCAAAATGGAGACATCCAAAACATTGGCAACTATCGCACCATCTTCCTGTTGTCCATCATCTTCAAGCTGTTCACTCAAGTCATCCTGAAAAGGGATTGGCAGAACATGAGATTAAGGACAACCATGTGAGCCAGCTGACTTCCTAAGAGGATTCAGCACAATTGACCACATCCACATGGTAACCAAGCTCATTTAGGTTTGTAGGGAGTTCAAGATGGAGAAGGAATGGCAGTGAAGATAGATGGTCGGCAACTACACCATCTCTGCTTTGCTGATGACATGATTCTACTAACACCAACCATTAGCTAAGTGACACAAATGCTGGCTGACTTTGACCGAGAATGTGGAAAGATAGGTCTACAGCTGAATCTCAACAAAACTATGTTCATGGAAAATGAACTAGTTCCATAGGCCCCATTCACACTCAACAGAACTAACATCTCTGAATGCAGCAGTTATGTGTACCTAGGTTGAGAACTCAACATGATGAATGACCTAAAACCTGAGCTGCGCAGGTGGAAGAGAGTGGCATGGAATGCCTTCAAGAGCATTGAAGAAATAGCAGAAAGGACAAAGAACCTCCAGTTCCAGGGACATCTCTTTGACTTCACTGTTCTCCCTTCATTAACACATGCCTCAGAGACCTGGGCCCTAGGAAAGCAAGATGAATGCTATTCAGGTCTCCCAAAGAGAAATCGAAAGAGTAATACTTGGAATATCATGCTTCACTCAAGTAAGAGAAGTTTTCTGGAGTTTCAACCTCTGTCAACAATCCAGAGTCAGGGATGCTGTCTTATTTGCCAAGGCATCGAAAATCAGATGTGCTTGACATGTAATGCAATTTGAAGAAAACCACTGGACTAGAGCCATTACTGACTGGATCCCATGGGATATCAAAACATCACGTGGCCGCCCACCTTCAAGATGGTCACAGTTCCTCGTCAAGAGTCTGAATGAACAGTTTGAAGCTTTATTATTCCTGAAGCAAGCAGATGCCATTGGGCTACACTGGCATGTGATAGGGTCAAATGGAAACGTTACTGGTGCCCGCCCGAGCAAATCAACAAATAACAGGATGTCAAGTGATCAAGTGATCCAGAAATCTGCCTCATCTCCCCATTCTCAATTCTACCTTCTTAAGGTTTGTTGCAAAATTAAATAACTGAAATTATATTGGTTACATTTCAAGCTATTTAAATTTAAATACGTTTGTCTGACTTGCAATTTGAGTAAATCTTTTGCTAAGCAAAAATGTTTATATCACTTGTTGCTTCTTCATAAAACATGAGTTCACTGAATAATGCAAAATTTCCAAACAGTGACATTTCATTGTAGATTATTAAAAATCACATTAATTAAAACCACCATTAATGTCATCAAAAATTTTTTATTGGGAAGCTGCCAAGCTCACAGTGTTTAAAAAACAATTTCATAAAACTTAATGTTTGAAAGGTTGAATTTAGCATTATCAACAAATACTGCCAATTGTTTTCCTCAAAGTGACAAATTCATCCAAATATGAATAAGCATAATGTGTGAGTCATTCTTTCAGATAAAAATGCCATTCCATAAAAAGTGTGACGGTTTTGTTCACAACTCAAACAAATGCACATGTTCTTTGTTCACTTCCCATCTTATTATTCTAACACTTAAAAGACATAGCAAGGAGTTGTGATATAATATAATCAATTATTAAATTTAATGTACTTCATTAAGGATATCCTTATAAGATATTTGAATATTTACCCTTTTAATACATGGCAGTAAAATATAGTGGATACTAGTTTAGGTTATATTAGTCTGACACATACTAGAGACCAATACTGGTTTGGTCCAGTACCCATGTGCCACAAATGCAAATGTTAGAGTGAAAAGGGCAAATGGAGTATGAAAGTAGCTTAGCTATAAATAAAGCCCTGAGGAACACGGATTTGCAGAGATCTGGAAACAATTATTTGAGAATTAGTGTCACTAACTACTTTGCTACTATATAATTTTGTTCAAAATTATAATAAGTTTTAAAGGATAAGTATAATCAAACACTTTGCATCATCTTTTCAGAAAAATTTTGCATTAAGAAACTGTATTAAACACAGTCACTTTTTGTTTTTTAGGAGCAAAGTAAGGCTAGATTCCAATTTTTTCCTTCCATTTCAGTGACATTTTCACTACAACAATTTACCTTGATTCTTTGTCCTGATCTGGCTCCTTATTTACGTTCTTCCACAGAATTCCCTTCAAATGTACTTGAGGAAGAATTTCTTTAAATTTGTGCAACTTTTTTGAAATGTTAAGACGGAGTCTTCAGTTCTGGCAGCTACTGGAGGCTGCCTCAGAATAGGTTTATGAGGCTTGAGAATCACACCAAAGATATTTCAATCTTCTTTTCTATCAAGAATTCCCGTTGCATTTCACTGTCCTTGTCATAAAATAATTCAACAAACTTTATGCAAACCCGGAGTTTTCAAAGTTGTCAATCTCAGAACAAAAACACTGTTTTTCAACAAAAAAAAGTACTTCAGAGAAGAACAGCACTAAATTTCCCCAGTATGGAAATTATTTGACTTTACAACCCGTCAACTCTAGGGTTATCCGAGAAGAAGAGTCTGAATCGAAGACTTGAATACAAGTAGTCTATTATGGAAGTAGTTTCCAGCAAGCTCTGGGAGAGGATTCCCGAGACAAGGAGCAAAGAAATAAAGATCAGGGCTTTACTTTAAGAAATAGATCACTGGAAGCAACATCTGGTTCTTTTTGATGAGGAACTCTAGAAAACACTATGCATTATCCTTGGGGAGTGATATCTCATTTAAAGAGAAAAGAAGGTAGAGCATTTCCCCCCTAATCCCACCAGCTTTTTTCTTTCTTTTTTGGGTCAAACCCAGCAATGCTGAGGGGTTACTCCTGGTTCTTCACTCAGGATTTACTCCTGATGGTGCTCAGGGAACCATATGGGATGCCAAGGATTGAATCTGAGTCAGCCGCATGCAAGGCAAACATCCCACCCACTGTGCTATCTATCCAACCCCCTCACCAGCTTTTGATTGCTCTCTAGAATGTACTGTCTAGCTAGAAAACAACTTAGGATCACAAAAGCCTCTAGGTGGTGAATAACAGGTACTTGTAGAAGAAAACTTGGGCGTGTTATAAACAGATTAATACTATGTTCATTCTAGGAACTGAGAGTCTTCCCAGGGTGAAGCATGAGTGAATTTTGAAAGGGTATCTCCACCCACAAAAATTTTGAGTTTTTATTCCTTCTTGTAGTTTCACTAATAAAAGTCTAAGCAAGCTACAATGGCATTAGACAACGCATCCCCAAGAATCAGATTCATGTATTATTCATTATGATCCCCTAAAATTTCTTTATCACAAGTGCTCAACAAATACTTACAGGTGAATTTTAAGTCAACAGACATAACTAGTTCACTATGAACCACATTCAGATTAGCTGTAGCATTGTCTGTTGCGGCGATGAGGAACAGATGCTCTGGACTCTCTTAGGTTGCTTAAGAACTCTTATTAATGACTGGATCTTGGGCTAGTTTCTTCACCTTTCTGATCTTTGTATATTTCCTCTTTTACATGGATATTATTATGATTCTTATGTAACTTAATTGCTTTAAAGATTATATAATTCATAAGAAATAATGATTAATTATAAAGCATAAAAACAAAATAACTATTCATATCACTGCTCAAAGTCTAAGCATTAAAATTGCATGGTATCTAACATGATCATATTTTGGTTGGTGTAATCAAACTTCACACATATGTGTGATTATTATGAAATGGTTGTGATCTTGTCCAAGGCTGACTTGTCAAAACTGATCATTGTCCACTCAGAGGTAGACATAACTTTGCCATGATCTTTTCACTCTCTCTGTGTTCTCAAAGGTTTAACTTATTTGGGAAAGAATCCCTGCACTTTAAGTGATGAGAATGTATCAACACACCATTTAAGTAAGGCAGCTTAAAGTAGAACTTCAAATATTATGTTAAAGCTTTATAAGACAATAGGTTTTATTTTATGCATAAATAATAACTGTTCTGTCCCTTGGATTTTGTTTCTGCAGTTTTCTTTTCTATTAATAGCTCACTTATATTCTGATTCAAGGGTAGATTTACCTTCTTACTTTAAACTGTTTAATTCTACTAGGTAAGAATTGTGCTGAATGATTAAGTTCACTTAAACAATTTTTTTGCACTCATATATCTATAGAATATACACAGGTTTAAGAAAATTTACTCAAGAAGGGATTTTTTCATTACCATTCTCAAGAATATGTTGCTATATTAATAATTTTCAGTATTCAGCATGCAATTTAAGCCCCTTTTCTCTTATTCTAGTCCCAATAAAAATGCAAACATTGAACATTTATAGCTTTATTTAAAATTTCTATTACTTATTTGTATTTTGTCTGGGTCAAGTGATCCATGGTGCTTTTATATTTTAGGAAAGCAGTAATGATTGTAAAGGGCATAGGAAAATGTAAAATCTGGTCATAGTTTTTTCCCTATGCCTTTGATAAGTCTTTGATTCCTAGACAACGTTGATCTTACTCCATTCAGCAGATTACATGAGAAGTTCTGATGACTCTGAAAAAATATATAGGTGAAGTCTAGGAATATGTTTTAGAAATATAGCCACCAAAGCACTACTATAAAGACCTGATCCTAAAATGGTGAAATAATGTAAGATGGACAGAAAGATCGAAGTAAACTTAGAGTACCCAAACTCTGAAGAGTTTCTATTTAAGAAAGTTAGGGCATGCAATGTAAAATATATAAACAGTAAGAGCTCAGTGAAGTCTCGCTTTTTAAAAAAAAACTATTATACCACCGTGAGATATACAGTTTTAAAAAGTGTTCATATTTGGGTTTCAGTCATACAGTGTTCTAGCACCCATCCCTCCTCCAGTGCCCATTTCCCTCCACCAGTGACCCATGATTTCTCCCCCTCCCCCAGTCTGCGTCTATGGCAGGCAGTTTTCATCTCTTTTCTCTCTCTCTCTCTCTCTCTCTCTCTCTCTCTCTCTCTCTCTCTCTCTTCTTCTTTACACACTGTGGCTTGCAACACATACTGTTAGTCTTGCTTTTTTAAAGATGGACAAGTGGCAGGAGAAAGAGAACAGGGGCCAAGCTTTGTGGCTGGAGTTCAAAGAATAAGAGACTGGCAAAATAATCAGAACCATGAACAAGGGTACGGAGAATGTGTCATCTGAAACAGAAATTTTCCTCTCAGGGCTCCAAAAGCCAAACTCATCTCAGTGATTGGAAAGCAGGAGAAATGGTTTTGGATAATACTCGCTTTATAACCAATTACTGCAAAATGTATCAGTTTAAAATAACATCTTTTCTTATGTCCCCATTTCAGTGGGAGTGGAATCTAAGGAAATTTATCGTTTAACATTAGCATTTCAATCCAGAAGTATTATAACCAAGGTATTGCTTAGAACCATAGATCCTGAATGCTCTAAAGCTCTGTAATATTCCCGGCTTTCAGGATCAATTTGGAGCTTCTTCAGGTTCAATTTGGACTGCTCAATTTGGAGCCTCACTTATCTGTTGACTACTAATCAGGAAGAACCCTCCATTATTTGTCATATGTGCTTCTCCCAGAGAAATTCAGAACCAGCCTACCCCTTCCTTGAAGCCAGCAAGGAAGTTTGTCTGCAAGCAATACACAAGTCAAAATCTTACAAATAATCCATAGATAAAAGTGACTGTCATTTGTGCGTGTTAGTAGATTACATATCCCCGTCTCTGGAAGACAGAGTGAATGATAGGTGTCACATGAAAATGGAAATATAACACTAAGAAATGGAGGGCTTGTGTAGTGTCTTAGAATCTGTCTACTACAAGTTGCTCACACTTTGATGCTGGTTTACTGTGGCAAGGTACAACTATGAACAATGTTGTCTATAACAATAATTTACCTACCGATACCATTCTATTGTGTGGACTTTAGAGGAATGAAAGTTGACATTCGTAGTTGCTGGAATAAAAGTTTGCCTTTATTTCAATTTCTTCGAGATTAAGAAAAAGGTTCTAGATTAGTGACTCATCTCGTTCTTATTTTAGTTTCATCTCTTTGGGGATTGACATAAACCTGTTAAAATCTTTCCCAGTTTTCCAGAATCCTTTTCATTCTGAAAAAAATTAAATAGTACATGCTCCTATAGAATTGGGAGCAATAAAATAAAATATTGCTATAGTCTTCAAAAAACAGTACTCATAGCCAAAGAAGTTCTGAAAAAGTAGAATAAAAATTATACTGTAATAAGCTGAGACATTTTTAATAAATTATGAATGTTTATCTTAAAAATAAGTCACCAAAAATCGAAGTAAAATTAAATATAATAACAAAAAAAGTGGATGAGGCTAACATGGCCAAGAAATGAAGCTGAATCAGTTGACATCAGTTGATAGTTTGGGGTACCAGGCAGGATGCTAGCAGACAATTGACTTTACAACTTTGTGTGGAACAATTAATTATTTTTTGAAGTATCTTATATACTTTTCTAAACATTTCATGCCTTTTCAAATTGGTGATTCTAAAAACATGTTTTAAAATGTTTTAAAATCTTTCCAATTTTTCAGTTCCCTTCCCATATCATCCAACACTCGTCCTCAATCCCTGGAGACAGATTTTGTGGGAAATATATCCCATATGCCTTTGATAGCAATTTCAACTTGATCATACTTGTGTTCCCCAAGGCAGGAGGAAATATTTCCTCTCAGGATCTTTATGATGCCTGGGATTCAAATATAATCACAAAAACCTGAAGGCATTTTTTGTGTCTGTCTACATGCTAATACTGATTGGAGCTTGAACTAAATTCGGATGATGGAGATTGTAATTCTTGTCTTTCGTGAATCAGTGAAGGCTCTAATTTGTGATAGAACAGCCCATTCACGGGGTCAGCAGGCTCACTGGATTCAATCATAGTTTGCAACCTGGGCTTGATTCAGTAGCTCAACATAGATACAGCTTCAGTCCATGGCCTTTTATTGCTCTATGACCAGTTTTCAAATAAATAACTGGCTAAATGGTTTCCAGATGCTAAAATAAAAACTATGCAGATGTAAATATATTATATTTAATTTCAAGGCTGTTAAAGGCTTTTGCTGAGCACAGAGAAGACAGTTATAAAAAATGCACATCACTTTAAGAGCAGACTTCATCAATTACTCCATTAACAATAACAATGTGGGAAATAAAGGATGAAATTGAGAATAATAAAGCAATAAAGAAAATGAACATAAACAAGGAATGGAAATCACCGAGCAATTAATTCATTTTGAACCCTAGCCTTGGAGGACATGCAGATTTTTTTTCTTGAAAATATGAAAGCTCTGACAATGCATCAAAAGAATCCAGGATTTTGAATAGTTTTCTCATGGTGATGAGGATTTTTTTTTTGTGTGTGTGGCCATATTCCTTTGCCCCACCTTTCCTATGACTCCACAGCACTTATTTTTAAGATAGCTCTAATGGAGATAGGGAGGTAGGTAGAAGTCCTTTCAATAAGAACTAAATTATCTGCCATATTTGAATTATTCTGGCTCTGTCTCAGCACTTGCAATGTGCAAGGTAAGGGTGGATTATTCATACCTAACATCATATGGTTGGAAGTACAAGTGGACACAAAAAGGAAGAAACTAGGAACCAAAATTTTCCTCATTCTAATTGGCAATAATTCAATCAGAAATTAACCACCTACTGCATTTTAAAAATATGAAAGCTAAAATGAAAGTAGACAGCAACTGGAAAAGAATTCTAAAGAAACACTATTTCAGGAAATAATATTAAGAGTAAGGTTTAAAAATCAAATTGAGTTTTATGAACAGTAGAGCCTTAAAACTAGATAACCTCTAAATGTATGTATTACACTCCACAATATGCAAGAGAAGGAAGACATAAAGAGAGAGAGAGAGAGAGAGAGAGAGAGAAGAGATAAAGAACCTGCCATAGAGGCAGGCTGTGGGATGGGGAGGAAATCGGGACATTGGTTGTCGGAAATGGGCACTGGTGGAGGGATGGTTCTGGAACGCTTTATGATCGAAACCCAAGCACGACCGTCTTTGTAATTGTATAATAAAATATTGTAAAATAAAATATCACGGTGGTATAATAAAATATTTTTAAAAAGATAATAGCTCACAGTGCAGAATCTTAAATGTACATACCTATATACATGTGTGTCTATAATTACTTACGTTCATTAATCTACTTAAATAAATATACACAGGTAAAAAAGTAAGGTTTAAAAATCAAATTGAGTTTTATGAACAGTAGAATCTTAAAACTAGAGTAACGTTGTTGTAGGTGACTTTAAAATTGTAATTATTAATAGTTCTTGATTAAGTAGAGACAATGCCATGTGACTTAATAGAGCTATACAGATTTTGAAAGCAAAACATCCAAAATGAGTTTAGACTATATTTTAGAAGAAAAGCTATATACTGTTTCAGACAAACACATTTAATAAATGAGGATATTTTGTGTCAATTGTATTTTAAAGAAATCCGTGAAAAGTAATGAATAATAAAGAGAGAGGTGGATACTTCCGTTATTTCTATGCCATTTGACTTATGGACTAAAATAATCATGAAGAAAGAAGTATATATATGTAGTGTTGAGAAAAGAAAGGAAAAATAAATTGGTTTTCTCTGAGATGGAGCTGAGAATTTAATGGTTGAATCAATCTGATGATGTCAACTAAACATTGTTTTTGTCCATCCAGATATTGGGAGAGCTTGATAAAAGTGCATTACAACTTTCCTTCTATTTCTGTGGATTCTAAGCCCATGGATTATAAACATTCAGACTTTTGTAGATTTTATCTTGTTGCTTCAACAACTGTTTAACTTGACTTCAGACAGATAATTTATGCTTGACTTGGTTTGAGGTAGTTATTTCCTTTTAGCTTTGAGACCTACCCATATTGTTTAATTATTCTTCTGGAATCTAGCAACCAATGAACTGTTTTCAATATCCAAGACAAGCTGCTGATTCTTCTGTTCTTGACTTTCAAACTTCAGTTCTTCATGGCTAAAGGATAGAATGCCAGAAAGCGTTCTATCTTTATATATTCTGGGGAAATCTATATATTTCTCCACAATATATTCCTGCACAATCAGTGACACCAACTCAAGTTCTTCTGATGTGATATGATCTCCAGCGACAGCACTGGTATCTTTCTTGATATTGTACATGCAAGCTTGGTACTTAGATCTTGCTTCCAAACTTAACTAATTGCTCCTCAGACTTGAGATAAAGTTGAGGGCAAGTTTGAAAGCAGGGTGGGAACTCGAATTCTCCTCCCACAGGCAAAGGCTTAGAAAATTTGGGTCTTGTAGATCTTATCAACTAAATGTGTCAGTTGGAGGAAGACCTTCCCTTTACTAAGCTATTTTTCTCACAGTAAGTTTAGGTAATTTACTTACAAAACACACAGGTCAGATTTGGCAATTTTTTCTGGCAATTAGCACAGACAAGACTTAGAACATTGTGTTTAGAAGTCATTGTTTGGAGGAAAAGTGGAAGGAACATGTTTAAATCTCCAGCATCAGAATATCTATGTCTTTGCCTCGGTTTTCCCCCTTCTAGCTCTGATTGCCTCCTAGAAGCTGAAAAAAACAGAAATTTTACTCTTGTCTTTCCACATCCATAAGACCTCCAAGAGTTGCTGCGTTCATCCCCAGATTAACTACCTGCAAATCAGTAGGAACCTGCTGCATTTGTCTGTCACCATTATCGTGAGTTCAGCCAGGGGTCTCCTGTGGACAACAAGATGAAATGTTGAGTGGCAACAAAAGTAAACAAAACAGCATCTCACTTTCTATTATCCCGGCTGTGCCAATGGTTGTTAATGACATAAGAAACGCTTGGGAAGCAATGGATAAGTCAAGCATGAGCATAAACAGTGACAATCCAGCAAGCTAGAATGAAATCCCCTTACATTCTACGATTCTCTCCAATCCTCCTTTACTCTAAAACTATTGTTCTCTTGCCCTAACAAAATCTACATCAACACAGGGCTTTTAGCTAGTTTTAAAAATGGAAACTAACTCAGTCAGAGAGCAGGTGTGTATCTTAAACCTCCTTCCTCTCCTTCCTCAGTTCCCAATGACCCTGAAATGGGCCCTTTCTTCATTGGTCTAAAAAAATACAGCATCTTCATACTCATTCTTTATGGTCGTTTCCTGCATAAGGAATGTTACTAAGGAGCACAATAGTTCAAAATTTGTAAATTCTTTATCATTTTTATTTCGGGCCCATGCTTGTTGTGTTCAGAATTTAATCCTGTTCTGAGCTCATGGATCACTTCTTGTGGTGCCCCAGGGACCAAATGTAAGACCTGAGAAGGAACATGAAAATTTTTTCATTGTGTGTGTATATATTGTGTATTATGTTTCTTCATTGTGTGTATATATATTATGTATTATGTTTATATTAGCCTTTTGCCAATTGCTGAATAGTTGAGCTATTACTATATTATGATATTGTAACTAAGCTATAAGCTTGCTTTATTAATTCCAGAGATTAAAACCAGGGTGTGCAAAGGAAAGAAAAGAACTCTGTCACTGAGTTCTATCAGCTACCTGTATGTAGTTCTTACAAAAAATGTTCAATGGAAAACACTTCTTCTCCATGGTGATTGTAAAATTTATATTCCTGCTAATAAGGACTCCTTTCTTTCCACCTCTTTATCAACACTTATCTTTTTGACAGTATTCCAGATTATTGGACAACCGCTGGACTAGAGCCATTAATGACTGGATCCCACAGGATGTCAAAAGATCACGTGGCGCCCACCTACAAGATGGTCAGACTTCCTTGTAAAGACCCTGAAGGAACGGTTTGAGGCTCTTCATATTCCTGAATCAACCAGATGTCATTGGGCTACATTGGCACGTGATAGGGTCCAATGGAAATGTTACTGGCGCCTGCTCGAGCAAATCGATGAATAACGGGATTCAAGTGATCAAGTGATCAAGTGATCCAGATTTTTGATCTGGCTAGGGTCTGCATTTTCCTATTTGTGCTGCTGAACACCATTTCAGACAGTTGATAGCCACCAGTATGTCTTCTTTGGTAAAGCACCTATCCATATCCTCTGCCCATTTTTGAACTGCATTGTTTTCAATTGTTATTTGTGCTAGGAAGTTGTATGGATTCTTTATATTTTTTATATATGAAATCCTTACCTACTATGTTATATGCAAGCTCACTCAGTAGATTCCCTGTTTGTTTGTTAGTTTGTTTTGTTTTGGGGAAGTGGGGTTTGGGCTTCAACTAGCAATACTCATGGCCTATGAGCCCAGAAATCGTCCCTGGTGGTATTCTAAGGGATCATAGCCAGTGCCAGGTTTCAAAACATTTTTGGCTGTGTGAAAGGCAAGCACATTTACCCCGGCCTATCTCTGGCCCAGATTGACTTTTCTTTGGTGAGATGATTGTCTGTATTTGCTTTGTTAAACTTCTTAGTTTAATATAGTACCAGTGTGGTGTTATAAATAAAGAGGATTGAGTAAATAGTATGTTTTTCACAATTTAAGGTTACCTTATTTAACTCCAGGCATGGAGAGAGGCCATATCAATGCTATTACAAGTTTTCAAAATTCAGTGTTTTTTAATTTGTCTCTTCCTAAGATCTCACAAAAAAAGTTGTATCAGAGTAAATGATGGCATTTCAACTTGTGCCCCCAATTTCCTTTCATCATTATATTCTGTATTCTGAGTCCTGTATCTCTTCTCATTCTCATTCAAAGTCCATAACTTTTCATGGGTTTTAGAAGGAGAGATACTTCTTTGTGGAGAAGCTTATACTTCATTGCCAACATACCATGCAAACAATAACCTTGAGAAATTTCTCAAGGTAAATAAGTAACCTGATGAAAATCAGTGTTGTGAATAATAACTATAGAATCTTTAGTTTATCAGAGCCATTATACATAATACATAAGATTTAAGATGAGCTGGAAATTTGCATTTTCAATGCTTTCTTCAAATGTTTTGATACACAATAGACTGTTGGAACAAAGCTGTGTGGATGAACAACCTGGAAGGATCTGGAAATGAACAACAAATAAAGAATATATTAAAATTATATAGAGAAGTTAGTTGCAATGAGACTTATTACTGGGATAGCGAATGTGGTAAAACAGGAGAGAGAAGCAAGCCTGAGAACACATTCCAGATACAGATCTGAGCAGCACTTTCCTCACTGGTAGAGTTCAGATTTGACTCAGGCTAGATTGGCTTATAATGTCTATATGGAACAACCACTATTAATAATGACTCTCTTGAAAATTTCCTTAAGTCTATGACACTCTGAGTAGACACACTATACTTGCACTCAACTAATTAAGTGCTTCTGAAAATGAAGGGTTGGAACCAGTTTTGATCACCCTTTTGACCATGTTTTGCCTACCCTTCTCATTTGTACAAGTTAATGGGATATACTGAAGGAAGCATAATTAATAGTGAAGGGATATTAGGAAGACTCCATAATGTGGAGTGATTAATAAAAGCAAGCAAGATTTGAATTACTATTATTAAATATTCTGATACCATATGGCCCAGAAAATAAATGAATGTGGCTTCCTGAAAAGTCAGAAACTCTTAGAGTTACTTGCCCTGAGTAAACTTTTCTTTTTACAAAAAAAAATATATATTTAAAGATGGCTAGAACTCATGTGATCATCAAGAATGATGACATGGAAGAACAAAGAACCAGGTGACTTGCATGAGAGCAAACTCTTTTAAAGAGCATCACACCCTTCATGAAGTCAGTATATTTGTCTCAGCAGCAAACAAAATTAGTTGATCAAATGTACTTAGAAAATACGAGTTTGAAAAATTGTAATCAATGTTCTTTACTACATATATCCTTAGAAGCTCCAATAGGCTAATATAAATGTAAACATCATTGGACTGAGAAATTCTGAGCTCTATACCCTGGCTTGACTACTTAAATGGAATAGTTGACCATATTTTGATTCAGTTCCTTTGACATTAAAAGGCAATAATCATATCTGTTTCAAAGAGGTTCTAGGAAAATCAAATGAATCAATGAATGAAAAAGTTGAGTGCGCTGTTTGGCACTTAATGAATTTTCAAAAAGCAAGTTTTTAAAGCAGACAATAAATACTACTCAACTATTAAAAAAGTGAAAAATTGCCACCTATCATAACGTGGATGGTGTTGCAGTACACTGTTGGCCAGAGCCTCTGCACCTTACCTGGAATTAAATAATGGAGGCCACTTTGTAGATAAAGGGCAAGAAAACAGTTTGAATCTGTGAGTTTATGTGGCAGTATCTCTTACCACATATTCTATGTTAGCTGGTATAAATATTTTCTCTCATGCTACCACAATCATCGTGGGTCTAGATAGATCTTACCAGTATATTTACCTGGCCATGTTGGATCTCCAAGTAATTAGAACTGATAGAAATGCTGTTTGCCTCCAAGCAAGCAAACAAGCATGGCTCTGTAATAAATCTATAGGCTAATATACAAAACAACTATGAAGTAAAGCCTAGAATCTTGTGAAGGCTTGGAGAAATATATATCTGGCTGTAGAATATCTATTGGAACATACCAATAGATTACCCTTGCCCTTGCTCTACATATAGCCTGCAGGAACACTTCCAAGGCAGATCTTGGCTGGGGAGATATTAACATTTCAATGGACTAGGTGAGTGCTAGGAGAAGTGCTTTCCAATGGATGATGTGGGCCAATCTGGGCTGAAAAGTTATAAAAGCTGTAGCCTGCTTTCTTTGGCGTCCCTTTGCCTTTTCACCTTCTCCTTCTTCCTCCTCTTTGCCCTCTGCCCTCTCTCTCCCTTCTCTTCCCTGTTGGGCCTGAGCACATGGTAGCAGTCATCTTGGTCTAGGATTCTAAACCTATACATGGCGGGACCCAGACAGGAACCTAAAGTCTGGGGTTTTCCTGTTGCTGGATTGTATACCAGAACAAGTGTGAGTAAAGCCTTTTGAAACTCTACTGGATTCTCACATATTTTCTGTCCTCTGGCTGCTGATCGCCTGGAGCAGAAGGGGATCCCAAGACCCTGCTCCCAGATTTTTTTTTGGGCACCCAGCATACTCCAACAGGATGAAACTAGAAATTCTTAATCTTTGTTGTTAAGAAAATTAAAATTAAAACAAGTTCCATGTCCAAAAAGAGTGACTGTATTTATGACATGACTTCAACTCCATACATATGACAATATCTCTTAGAGATTTGAACATTGGTGGAAGAAAGTCTATTTCTGGGGGATAAGGAGTGAGGGTCATACCCAGGGTGCTCAGGGATTATTCCTGCCTCTCTTTAAAAAATATTCTATTATACCACCGTGAGATATACAATTACAAAGATGTTCATGTCAGGGTTTCCGACATATATTGTTTCAGTACCCATCCCCTCCAGCAGTGCCCATTTCCAACCACCAATGTCTCCGATTTTCTTTCCTCTCACCTAGCCTGCCTCTATGGAGAGTTCTTTATCTCTTTTCTCTTTCTCTCTCTCTCTCTTCTCTCTCTCTCTCTTCTCTCTCTACCTTCTCTTACACATTGTGAATTGCAATACATACATTTAAAGGTTATCATGTGTATCTTTTTGCCTGTATCAAATACTCAATTCTAGGCTGGTATTATCACTTACAACAATTGTTAGCACAATGTTCCCTTCTCTGTCCCACCCAACCTCCAACTCCCAGATGCTTGTGGTAGATTCCACTTTTTGAAAAGACCTCCTGATCCATGTTTTGTCTGACCTTGGATATTAGTATCATAATATGTATATATATATATGTGTGTATGTATATATACATATTTATATATGTATATGTTATATATACATATATGTATATATATTTTATATATATGTATATCCACACATATATATGTATCTATATATTTATGTCATGCAAATAAATGCAGTCATTCTATATCTGTCTTTTTCCTTCTGGCTAATTTCACTCAACATGTTCCTCTCCATGTCCATCCATTTATAGGCAAATTTCATAACTTCATTTTTTCTTAATAACTGCATAGTATTCCATTGCATAGATGTACCAAAGTTTCTTTATCCAGTCATCAATTCTCGGGCACTCTACTTTGGTTGTTTCCAGATTCTGGCTATTGTGAATAGTGCTGCTATGAACATAAACGTGGGGATAGTGTTTCCAAGTGTGTTTTTGGCTTCCCAGGGTATATTCCCAGGAGTGATATGGCTGGTCAAATGGGAGTTCAATTTCTTGTCTTTGGAGGAATATCCATATTTTTTTTTAAAATAAGGCTGTATTAGTCGACATATTTTCCTGCCTCTTCTAGTGGTCTAAGGGGATGACATGCAGTACTGAGACCAAATCTGAGTTGGCCACATGCAAAACACATACCCTACCTGCTCTACTATAGCTTTGGCCCCAGAGAAAGTCTTATAATAATGTTAATTTATATATTATTGCTCTTAGAAATAGTGAATCTTGTTGAATATCGTATGGAGTTAATAAACTTGCCTTGCACATTGCTAAACCTGGTTCAATCACCATATCCCCTGAGCACCATAGAGAGTGACCCCTGAGCAGTGTCAGGAATAAGTCCTCAGCTTCTCTGAATGTGTCAGCACCCCCAAAAAGAAAAAAAGAAAAACATATAAATCTAATAGTTTTTAAAATTCATTTTGAATTGCACAAAGTGGTGCTCAGGATATACTCCTGGCACTGTACTCAGAGATTATTCCTGGAAGAGCTCAGGGAATTGCATGGAAGGTCAGGGATTAATCTGAGTCAGGAACATGACAATCTTTTGTCGATTTGAATAATAGGATAAAAATTTTACTCTTCAATTCACTTTGTATAATAATAAGACTAAAGCATCCTAGATCAACAGATCACAAACTATGATCTGTGAAGTAAGGGTAGTTTGAAGTATATTCCTTGCATGGGTAAAGATTTGATGGATTTCAAAGCAAATTACATTGGCAAGTAATTCTGTCTATAGGAACTTGGCATTATAAAGCTATGATGCTGTGAAACCTATGTTGCTAAAATTCCTCTGTAGGAAAATATGCTCTAGTGAAGCAATCTTCTAATGAATATATGGGTACTCATTATTGGAAATATTTGGTTGTTTATAATGTATGTGGAAGTAAATTGATTTTTTTTTAGTCATTGTTTTAAACATTGCTATAGTTTAGAATCATAGGAATGAGTGGATGGAGGGAAAGATATTTAAAAATAAACAGAAGGAATAAACCACAAATATTCTAAGTTCATTTATTAATTAGAGTATGAGATGTAGCTTTTTTAATTTCCTAAATTGCTTGTACTATGCATTTGAGACCTCTGGTAAAAGACACAAACTATTTTATAACTGTTTTAAATTCATAACGAACATGATGATACTTATGAATGTCTGATATTTATATTGGAGCACTACTGAGAATAAAGGAACAGGAAGTAAGAGGGAGATATGGAACATTCTCTCTCTATTTCTCTTATTATTTTTCAGAAACCATTTTAGGTCATCTGTGTTCATGGCACTGAGCCCTCTTAGATGAATGTATTCTCTATCATTGGTAATGGTGACAGGAGTGATGTTAACAATGGAAACAATGAGAAAAATGAACCTTTATGAAGCTTCTTGTACATAGTGGAAATTGGGCATTTGTTTCTCAATCAAATCTTACAAAATGCTAAAAAAGATAGCAAATGAGAATCAACAAATTGGAATAGCTTGTGCTTTAGTAATCTTAAAATTGAGTCTTAAAATGAAAAACCAATGCTCTTCCTTGGGAAATTAAAGGTGGATCCAATCATAAAACTTATTTTACAATCTATAAACTCTTGATGTTTCAGGAAACATGACTGAAAGATAGGTGCACATGCTGGCATGCGCACACACACATAGTCTTTCTCGCTCTCGCTCTCTATTTCTTCTCTCTTGTGAACTACTGAGATTGTTATTTATGAAAGTCATTAGGAAGAAGCCAAGAACATCTTTGAAAAGTCAAAAGAATTTTTCTATTGCCTGGCTTCCAGGTGTTCTCAGAATAAGAAAGATGTTCAGCTACACCAAGCATGCAAAACACTGACCCTCTATCATGTGGAACGCGGTGGTTGACCAGAACACTTGAAATGGGTTTCGAATCCAGATGTCAAGAACCATGGCCAGAATGAGTCAGTCATGATATTTTATGTCTGGGACAAAGGTTACAGATGGTCACTTCCCTCGAGTCCAATAGATCTACCACCCCAGCTGGGTAATAGTTTTAATTTAGGAAGTGTCTTTTCCCTCTATGTTTAATAGTTAATCTCGTTATATAGATGTCACAGCAGTTAAGCATTCTCAACTATTTTCTGGGAAATTTGTCTTTGTATGGGGAGTTATGCCAAAAAGGTTCTTCATTTTACCACTAAGTAATACAGACTTCCAGACAATTCACTCAGAAAACCTTACTTAATAACTTTTTTACTTTCAACTTCTGAATAATATAAAACAAATCTGAGCTCAACTTCTGTCAAGACAATGCATTGAGGATGTCCAGTGTTCCCTGGGAATCATTACTTTGTTTTGGTTTCCTTGGGTTCAGACCCCTTGAGATGGCCCTTGCAGTTTCAGGTTCATTTAAACCCCTGACTTGGGCCTGGTTTCCATCTGCAACCATAAAATTGCTTTGAATTTCTCCAAACTCAGCCCAGGTTTGCTGAAAACTCATCTAAGAGTTGGCTAGGGTTCACTGAAAGTTTGCAGATCTGTTTGATTTTTTAGCTGCATAGAAGCCCCCCACTTCCAGGTTGCCAGGTGAGAACTTTACCTGGTTAGAAATGGTCTCATCTAGAGACACTGCTTAGCTACTTAAGTCAATGTCTAATGCTGCCTTTTCAATTTGAAGAGCAAAGTCAACTGAAGTACATATCTTCAGTCTCAAAATATAATGAAAGGAAAAGTCGTCATTCCAACCTGTCTTGATTGCATGATGGACCAGAGTTAGAGTCCTCTTTATCAATGGTGATTGAGATGTTTTCCAATGGACTCTGATATAAATTAAACTTGAGCAAATATGAATGAATCAAGTTGCTTTAAGTATAATTGCAATTAGAATCTAATGAACATGGGAAGGCAATGGTAACTGTACACATGTTATGTGTGGCAGGATAAATGAAAGGTGAAAGTTTAAGAGGAAAGATGGAAAAAGGAAAAGTGAATGACATTTTCAAGTCACAAGGGGAACATATGGGGAAATTGTAGTGTAGTGGTATGCCATGGATAGAAAAGGTGGTACTGCAAATTTCAGGCGATTTAATACAATTTAAAATTCTTTTTAAAATAATATTCAGGAGCAATAGAAAATTGTAATTTTCTTTCCCCTTTGTCCTCCATAGAACTGAGTCTTGCTAATATAAACATCAATTCAAATCCTTCAGAATGATTTACATTCAGTTTGGAGACACTGTCATAAATTATTATAAAACATAAAGAGAGGATGGAGTATAGTGGGTAAAGCCTTGCTCAAAGTCAACATCCCAAGCATCCGATATAGTCCCCGAGTCCCACCAGGAGTAAAACCCCCCCTCACCCCAGTGCAGAGCCAGGACTAAGCCCTGAGCACAACGAGGTATGGCAAATAACCAGAATAATAATAAAATAAAATAAAGTATATTACTCACTTATAATTTTTGAAATGCTACCTGTAAACTATTGCACATGTGTATCTAGAGTTATACATTATGCTAAAGGCTGAAGTAAGAACTTCAGTAAGAACTTCAGCCTTTAAAACTATAATTAGGATATACAATTAGACTTATATTATTATGGATAAAACTTTCAAAGACCATTTTGCTGTATCTCTAGTAAAAATCTAGTTGATGGTGGCCAAACCTAGTTTTTTCTTACCACTAAAAATTCCAATATGTGCCCCCTTCTATAAGTTTTACTAAGCGGTGATAATTATATGGAGAAAAAGAGGAAGTAGCAGAAAAATAGAAACCAATAAAGGGGATTAAATGTACAATACACAATTTTCTTTATTTTTTTGAAATATATCAAAACTATTTGGATGTTGCTAAATATGCCTAAAATGAAACTGATAAGTATGCACACAATTAAATTTTAGGCAGTTCCTCCTGGTGAATAATTTAAACAGACTTAGAGACACCATGTAGAAATTTCATAATTTTGCTAATTTTTTTCATTGAAACTTAGTAATGATGAGTATTTATAGACACAACTAATGAGAACCAGTTGTGTGTGTTTGCCATCCATGAGAAATACTGATTTTCTAAAAAAAAAAATTAAACTTAACTGGAGTGGTACAGCATGTTTTTTCTTGATTTGAATAGAAATCATCACTCTTTTATATTTTTTGATACATATAATTGAATATAGATTATGCTATTTATGCTGTTTCCATTTTCACTACTTCTAGTACTATTGTAAGGTCAAGGTGACTTTGAGTACTCTTGATAAATTTACAGAATTTACCTCCAGATTAATTTTATTTTTAAGGATCTCATTGTATGTCTAGCTTTATCCTAAGAGAAGTGCCACCATTTATTGCTGTTTTCCTCCTGAAGGTCATTTCAACAAAGGACATCGATCACCTGCAACATCTAAATGTCCTTCAGATAGATCCCTCTAGAGTACAGATATATTTGAAGACCAACTTCCACCCTGGAATTCTTTGATTTTGTGTTATTTATTCTTAGTCTTCTAAGTAGTTAATAAGCTTAAGTATGAACTCAGGACTTTGATTTAACAACCTTCATTCTTGTCTCCACCCACTTTAAGGCTAGAAAGTAGATGAGTTTTATTAAAGCAAACATTTGATTAAAATGTAATTCCAATTGAATCCCATTAATCAATAGGACTCAATTTGACAGTGATTAGAATCCCTGGAAGGATTTTTTACAATACAGATACCCAGGATCACCTCTCTAGGGAATTGGTATTCAACTGGTCTGTGAGAAACACTCTAGAGATTTCCAAGACTGAGAACTACAATCATAACCTGAATCTCTAGGTGGCTGGGGACAGCTAAGAAGAGTATGTTACATTAGAATTTCAAATAAATAAAAATCTATTAAATACAACTAATAATTTTTCTGAATTTCTATTAGTTTAATAAAATATCTGATAAAGTAAAAGTCAGAAATCAACATAAAGTTGGTAGTTTTATTTTTTTTTTTTTGTTTTTTTTTTGGGTGGGGGGTGTTTTTGTTTTTCTGGGGGCAAAATCAAAATATTAAACTTATGGACTTCAGGGATCTAACATTTATACTAGCATCACTTTGCCAACCCATGAAAATAATGCTTAGAAAGTCACAGTTCACATAGGTATATTTCATGTGAGACTAAAATTGACATCTTTTCACCAAGCAGCTACATTTCATGAAAATATTGGTCTCCAAAAATGCACAGCAGAAGAACCATCTGCATTTTAATTTTCATAGCAGCACTATACACAATAGCCAGAATCTGAAAACAACCAGTGTGCCCTAGAACTGATGACTGGATAAAGAAACTTTGGTACATCTACACAATGGAATACTATGAAGCTATTAGGAAAATGAAGTCATGAAATTTGACTATAAATGAATGGACATGGAGAGGATCATGTTGAGTGAAATTAGTCAGAAGGAAAAAGAAAGACAGATATAGAATGACTGAATTTATTTGCATGACATAAATATGTGTGTGTGATGATAATATCCAAGATCATGCGAATCATGGATCAGGATGTCTTGTCAAAGGTGGAAATTACCACAAACGTGTGGGAGTCAGAGTTTAGGTAACACAGAGAAGAGAATAGTGTGCTAATAATTGTCGAAAATGCTAATACCAAACTAGAACTGTGCATTAAATACAGACAAAAAGATACAGATGATAACCTCTAAATGTATGTATTTTAATCCATGATGTGTAAGAGAAGAAAGAGAGAAAGATAAAGTGAGAGAAGTGGTAGAGACTGCCATAGAGGTAGCTGAGGGAGCAGGGAGGGAATTGGGGACAACGGTGTTGGAAAATGGGCACTGTTAGAGGGATGGGTGCTGAAGCACTGTATGACTGAAAGTCAAACAAGAACATCTTTGTAATTGTAGATCTTATGGTGGTATAATAAAATATTAAAAAAAGGAAATATGGGTCTCCTGGGCTGAAAGCTCTGGGCCACCCCTCCTCCCCTGAAAGCAGTCAGACCAAACACCTCCCAGCCACACCCCAGCAGTTATACCACATCCCAAAACTACAACCCTACCAAGGACTCAGACTACCAATCCACAATATTCTCTACAGAGATGCCAAACTACAAATAATTTTGGATACCCGGTGCTCAAGATGAGAAGTTTGGGTGTTTTTTTTTCAGTCAGGGTGGGGAGCTTCCCCCCCTACTCCCTATAATTCTAGAAGCCCCGGCAGACAGGCCTCCCCCAAAGCCTCCTCCTGTTTGCTCATTGGCCAGGATCCTGGTGTCTCTGGTCTGCATGACACTTTCTAATTCCAGACAAACACACCAATTTAGACCAAAAAGAAACATAGAACCTGACAAAACATAACAAACAAAAACAATAAATAAAAACAGATGGCTCAATAGCAACAAATAGATTAATAAATTATTAGACTAGGAAGAAATTAAAAATAAATAAAATGCCCACCTTTTTCCATATAAATTTTATTTCTTAGAAAAAATTTAAAGCTTCTTGCCCAGGGTTCTTTATAGCCTGTTTTAAGGCCCCCTCACTGAGCTACAATTTATTCTACTTCGAAGTCTATCTCATTGTCCCCATGTAGACTATTAATATAACCCTCTGCTGAGAACAGAATGTTTTCTTTCATTTGCAGACTTAAAAATTGAAGTCATGGTTTCACTGATTGAAAAACCCCAAATTTAAGCTGAACATGGATTTCAGTTACACTGTCATATTTAAACATTTTTTGATAGAAGATGCTTTATTGCCACCGATTCAAAGCCACAAACATGTTTTGAATCCAATTCAATATATTTCTTATTTGTTTCCGATTTTCTTTTTTCCTTTTAATTATTATTAGAAGGTATAAATTTTCAGAAAAGCCTGACCCTGACAAGGCTCTATTATTTGCACATGACAAGGTTTATCAAAAACAGTTGGCTTTTTCTAAGAAGTCTTTTATGTTTCCTCCATAAAATATAAATAAATGAAAAGGATTAGGCTGAGGAAGCGGAGTATAATTCATCACCAACGTGAAACATAGTCAACTGATTGCAGATGGATAACTGAAAAACGGGTTTGGGGCATAACACTTTAGGCAAGAAACCCTCTAACTAGGCTAATACAGTGACTTTTACATAGGAAAAGGGAATGGTCCATTTTGTGGTTTGAAATGTCATCATAAATTATTAGTCTTTTGTTTTTCAGTATTTAGTATGTAAGTTTCAAGCTAGTTTTGACTCTTGAAAATCTATCATATTTTAACATTGACTTGAAACTAAAGTAAAGGCCTCTCTCTGTCTCTGTCTCTCTCTGTCTCTCTCTCTCTCTACTGTCTCTTTTTCAGTCTCCCCTCCATGTCCCTCTTCAGTCCCTGAACACACAGAAAAAAAAACAATACAAAAACATACAAAGCATGGACCACTGCAAAGAGAGCAGGGTCTCAATTGCATGAAACACCACACTAGACAGTCTTTACATTTCAAAACCAATAATTTGTGATTTAAGATAACATTCATTTTTATTTGGATAAGTACAATGTCTCTGTACCCTGACAAAAATCAAGTATGTAAGTCACTTCAACCCAAAACACAATACAATTACTGCGGCTTAGGTGTCTGTCTCTAATTTGGTCAGTCTGCTCACCATGCGGCCTCAATCTTGGGGCAATAGAAATTCATGACACATTCTCCCCAAAAAGTCTGACTGAACGTTCAGAAATAAGAGACTTTTCAAGTTCCATATTCTTTCCTGAACTTCCATCCCTATCTAATAATAATAGAGTGCTTTATAGTATATAAATCACATTTCTGTTTAAATGTGACCTCCTGCATGACCTTTTTGTCTCTGCCTGTCAGCACGTATTCTTCTAGTAATAATAAGCTCCAGCCAGAAAAGAGTGCTCAAAATTAGACTGATTCCAGGAACCACCTTCCTGAAGGCAAAAAAGAGCCTTTATTTTGAAGTTATGTAACTTTTAAGTTTTCCCCAAAGTAGACATGAGTCGGATGTTTCATTTTAAAAGAGAAAAAATTACTGATAGCTTTGAAAATGAGGAAAACAGTTGCCAGTGTGTTTGCTGCTGTGAGATCTCCGAAAATGATAACCAAAAGAGTAGCTTTGTTTTCTGTTAAATCCAGATGAGGACTTTGGTTATTTCCCTTTAATTCTAGTAGGGTTCTTAGAATTATGGGAAGAAAAAAGAAAAACTAAGAACATTAGTTGGCTACTTTCTTAACTTGGAATTATTTTGATCTCCAAATTCTTCAAAACTTAAAATGCTGTTCTGTAGTAATTCGTTTTTAGCAGTACACAGAGTGAATCGACACTTTAACTCTTCTATATATTAAAACTGAATTACAATGTTTCAGTTGAAACATCATAGGAAAGAAATTGTCTAATTTTAGTATTCTCCCAATAAAATCGTTCTTTTAATGGCATCATAACCCCTTTATTCATTAAGAGAAAAAATGGGTAGAAATCTAAGATCTTAGAAGCTAGGTTCCTGAAATATCTAAAACTTTCGATAATAAATGGAGAAGCATCCCCCACCTTTTAAGAGAGTGATTTCATTTTAAATTACTAGCTTAAATTGTTCACAAAAATTTATTATAAAGAGAATCATAATGAAAAGGCAACTTTCTCCCATCCATATGACCTATATTTCATCCTATTCTGCATTCAAGGGAGTCTATTAACTGTGAGCTAACTGCATTTAACTAACACACAGTGAGGGAAGCATGAAACCAGTCTTCTCGCGTCTTGAAATATAAATGATTCTCCTACTCCTAAAGTTGCATTGATTCTTTATCATGGATGAGAGAAGGCAGAACATGGCTGCCTCTGAGATCACAGATACACAAAATATTAACCTGTCACCAAATCTCTGAGATGATGCAAAAGAAGCATTCCCCAGCAGGTCCTGGGAGTGGAGGTTACTCTAAGATGGGAAAGATCAGAAGGTGTCCAGCGAGTAGTGTCCCAGCTTGGTACACTACTGTCCATGCAAACTCTAACACACACTGAAAAATGGCAAAGGAAGGGAGTCCATCAGTGTTGAACTAAATATTCTCCTCATTAATGCACAATAAAATACTTTGTAGGTGATGAGTCTTAACATCTGTCCCTTGTATTAATATTCAAGTTTTGTTTTGTTTAAGGGTCACACCTGGAGGTCCTCATGGCTTACTCCTGGTTCTGTACATCTATGCAAGCCATAAAAACAAACTGCTGGAGTATTGCTCTGGCCCCCACACTCCATTTTATAGCAACATTGTCTGAAACACTATTATAAATCTCAACTGTTTAAGAATAATGAAAGTCCAAACAAATGAAACTGCAGCCTCCAATTTTGTAGTGATGAATCCTAAAAGGCAAGTCGCTTAATTATCAGATATTTTGGATTCCTTGAAATGGGGCCTACTTTTCATGCTATTTGCGCTCAGGTGAGCTCCTTATGACCTATCCCCCTTCCTATATCCTTATTCTGACCGTTTGAGATTCCTCATAGAATTTAGTTTATCTGGGGACTCTTGGGCTGTAAATTGCTTGCATTATCATGGCAATTGTGGAAACATGAGCTTTTTTATAACATCCTATTCACTCACACACATAGACACATGGCTATACTCACTGGTAAGAAGAATGCATTAGAAGATTAAAGACACAAGTTCATACACTTAGACCCTGCCCTTAATAAATAGTATCCTAACATCTGGTTCATTGGCTGAGTTCTCTGAGTACCTTCAAGCTGACCCCAGCATATCATTTTCTTTCTTTCCTGGATCTTATGAGAGCTTGGGAAGTCCAGAGTGTGGGGAGAATTCTTTCTTCTTTTCTTACCCACATCTGTGTATAACTTTGGTTTCACTCAAACAATAGTGAGTAAGCTCACAAGTAATCCAGTGCTCCAAGTGTTGTAGGATACTGGGATCTAGAGATACTAACTACACAGGTATAGGAATCATCCATGAAGCAAAGTTCAAAGGAAAACATGATGACTCAGAAGAATCCTTAATAGTTAACAGAGAAGCTGATAGCAATTGCTAGGTAATGACAGTCATCAATGTTGCGCTTGCCCCATCAGACACTTTCATCTGGGTCCTTTGAATGACCATTAGGGGCCATATAGGTGATAACTAGACTCTGCGGAATCTTTATGATTGAGCTTTAAAAAGGATAAATTGGCAGGTCCTAGTTGAATTATTGAGTTGTACTCTGTTTCTTGTGTCAGTGACAAGCCATTCTTCTTTGTCTTTGTCTCAAAGACAAAACCCAGGCTCAAGATCAATTAAAAAAAAAACAGTGATGTAGAACCACAAAAGACTTGGGAGAAAAAAAACAGTGCTTCTTTTCCTTCTGGAAGTGATTTTTGATTAAATCACCATGTTTAAATACCAAGGCAAAAACACAGATGCAAAAGCTTTTGTGCATTCTTAATCATTTTTGTACTGTTTTTCTTCAACTCTGACTCCAAACTTCATCAGAGTATGGTATTTTTCTTTATTACTCTTTTCCTAGCCAATACCCCAGTGCATTGCATACACTAACCACCTGGGATTATTGGTCAAATATGAATGCTGGCTGCCTCCTGAGCAGAGGCCTGAGGGCTGCATGTCTAAGAATCTATCATATATTACTGATTCTGTTGGTTATCATTGATGTTGTTGACTATTGCCATGGTTACATCAACATAATAAACTGGAGTCTTGGTACTTAGAATAGGACAGTTTCTGTAACTATTAGGGTCACCTATTTGCCAGCTAATCACTGAGTAAGAGTTGAATTCCCAAATCGTTTCTTTTTTAATTAATATTAAAAATAAGAAAAGTAACTTTTAAGCAGGAAGAAGCGTGGGGATTGCTAAATAAAAAAGGGGGCTGGAGCGATAGTCCAGCGGGTAGGGCATTTGCTTTGCACACGGTCAATTGGGGGTTCGATCCTTGGCATACCATATGGTCCCTTGAGTACCTCCAGGAGCGATTCCTGAGTGCGGAGCCAGGAGTAACCCCTGAGCATTGTCAGGTGTGACCCAAAAAGCAAAAAAAAAAAAAAACAAAATAAATAAAACAAGGATCTTTTCAATTCAATAAATTAATTTATAGTCATTAATCATCATAACACATGAACTACAAATGTTTCAACTGAAAATGTAAGAGAAAAAATATCACAGTTATAGGTAATTTTCAAGTGCCACTTTACCAAACTTTGGGTCTCTGTATAAACTCATAAAGATTGTGTATCCCCAAGTGTACCCTATAATACATTTTCTGTATATTACACCTGTCACAGACACAGCCAAATCTCAGAAGGGGAATTAGGTCAGCATTCCAATAAGTTTTGTATATTTTTGAAACATGATCCAATTTAATTCACTCCTGGAAATATAAAGGTTAAACTCTACTTTTGAGAATTACAATTTAATCATGATTACTTATTCCAGCCACTAATGCATAAATTAAAGCTAAGGTGTTCACTCAATCTCTTTATTCTGGGCATATAAACATATTTTCAAAAACTAAATAGTGCATCTGTTTGATGAAGTCATGACGTTGGCAGATTTTTTCACAACTTTTGTAACAAAGAGTAGGAAAGCGGTGATGGAAAGTCTATAAACATCTAAGGACTAGTGATGAATATTGTACTATTTATTGGCAAAATTTAGCTAAATTCTATAATTTGTTCAACCACAGTTGAATAATTCAAAATCAAAATAACTTTCACTACCCATTCTCAAAATTTCTCGTCATCAATGATGGCATCAGTAATAACTTCACTTCAAGCTAGTAAACCCCTTTTATTTATTTGGTTGCTAGGTGTTATTAACTCAGGGCACAACTATGTGATCATTCAATATACCACAGAGCTACGTCTCCTGACCTCTAAAAATGTATAAATTAATACACGTGTATATTTCTCCCTCTGTTTTCAGCCTTAATCTGCTCAAGTCACTTGAAGAAACTAGGAGAGAATCTTACTTAAAAAGAAGGCCCTTATATGACTGTTTTTTTTTTTGGGGGGGGAATTGTTCCTAAAATGTTCTGAGCACATAACTCTTTTTTTAAATATTTTATTATACCACTTTCATATATACAATTACAAAGATGTTCATGTTTGGGTTTCTGTCATACAGTGTTCGGCACCCATCCATCCACCAGTGTCCATTTCCTACCACCAATGTCCCTGATTTAGGACTGGGATTTTAGCTCATGGTAAAACCCTTGTCTTCCATGATGAGACCCTGGGTTCAATCCATTGAAGAAAGGGAAATAAGGAGAAAGGAGGAAGGAAGGAAGGAAGGAAGGAAGGAAGGAAGGAAGGAAGGAAGGAAGGAAGGAAGGAAGGAAGGAAGGAAGGAAGGAAGGAAGGAAGGAAGGAAGGAAGGAAGGAAGGAAGGAAGGAAGGAAGGAAGGAAGGGAAGGAAGGAGAGAAAGGAGAAAAAGGAGAGAAAGGAGGGAGGGAAGGAAGAAAAGAAAGAAGGAAGGAGAGAAAGGAGGGAAGGAAGGAAGGAAGGAAGGAAAGAAGGAAGGAAAGAAGGAAGGTAAGGAAGGAAGAAGGAAGGAGAGAAAGGAGGGAGGGAAGGAAGGAAGGAAAGAAGGAAGGAGAGAAAGGAGGGAAGGAAGGAAGGAAGGAAGGAAGGAAGGAAGGAAGGAAGGAAGGAAGGAAAGAAGGAAGGAAGGAAGAAAGGAGAGAAAGGAGAGAGGGAAGGAAGGAAGGAGAAAATGAGGGAAGGAATGAAGGAAAGAGAGAAAGGAGGGAAGGAAGGAGAGAAAGGAGGGAGGGTAGGAAGGAGAGAAAGAAGGGAGGGAAGGAAGAAAGGAGAAGGAAGGAAGGAAGGAAGGAGGAAGGAGAGGAAGGAAGGAAGGAAGGAGAGAAAGGAGGGGAAGGAAGGAAGGAAATAAGGACGGAGAGAAAGGAAGGAAGGAAGATAGGAAGGAAGGAAGGAAGGAAGGAAGGATGGAAGGAAGGAAGGAAGGAAGGAAGGAAGGAGAAAAAGGAGGGAGGGAAGGAAGGAAGGAGAGAAAGGAGGAGGGAGGGAAGGAAGGAAGGAAGGAAGGAAGGAAGAAAGGAAGGAAGGAAGGAAGGAAGGAAGGAAGGAGAGTAAAGAAGGAGAGAGAAAGGAGGGAGGGAAGGAAGGAAGGAGAGAGAAAAGAGAGAAAGGAGAGAGGAAAGGAAGAAAGAAGAAAGGAAAGGAGAAAGGGTGGAAGAGAGGGTGGGAAGGAGGGAAAGAATGAGGGAGGTAGGAAGGGAGGGAATTCTCATAAATGTTTATTGAATTGAATCTGATTCCCAAAACTGTTCACTAATAACATTGAGCTGAACTAAATATAATGTAAAATAAATCTAAATCAATGTTCTTTGCATAAATGTTTATTTCTTCTCTATTCTGTAAATAGCTTTGGAGAAACTTTGAGTCAGGATAAAACACTACCCAAGCTAATCTAAAGTTATTGGGTCTATGGGTTTATATGATGAGTTTCTCCCTAGCAATGGAGACAATAAGGCTTGCTTGGGGGCCTTGAACAGTTAAATTAGGTCAACAGAATTAGAGAAAGCTTTCCTGACTTATATTTTTTACTTTATTTATTTATTTTTTTGCTTTTTAGGTCACACCCAGCGATGCTCAGGGTTTTCTCCTGGCTCTACATTTAGGAATTAATCCTGGCTGTGCTCGGGGGACCACATGGGATGCCGGGGATTGAACCCAGGAGAGCACAGGCCGGCTGCGTGCAAGGCAAATGCCTTACCTGCTAGACTATCGCTCTAGCCCCTTTTTCCTGACTTCTATGTGCATACTTAGGAGGAAAAGTACCCTTCACTAAAATCTTTCTTTGAATATTAGAAACAATTGCACAATGAGATGTAAAAAGTTAAAAAAAAAACTATAACTATTTGCCTTGCAATTTTTGGACTTATTGCCATCAATGTAAGTTCAGCTACAAAATCTTACTTCAAATACCAGCATATTTGATGAATCCCTATCAAATTGCATAAATAGGGATCATTCGTTAGCCTATTTTAAATTGAAAAATAATTAAAATGAGTGTTTTAAAAACAACTATTTTTATAAAAAATCTCTTTTCCATTCTCTTCCATTTGATTCTAGCCACAAATTTATTTCCCCATGACCCTAAATTTGAGTTTTCCCTGCCTGATCCCATTCCTTCTTCCTCTCTTCCTTCATTACTTCTCCCTCTCCTTCCTCCCTTCTACGTTGGTGTCACAGATACTCAACCTTTTTCCTTTTTTATTTTTGGAAGGACCTCACCATAGGATTTGAAATCAGTTTAGGACTTCTCCATGAAGGAAACTCAGTAGCAATAATATATAGAATCTTAAGCTGCAATGCTTTCAAAGAAAATTTAGATAAAGATGATCCTTGCCAGAGCAGGGACCAATTCTAGCAATTAATTTTATTATTTGAACATATAAAATTACTTAGTGACTTTTGTGCTTATATTGTAGAAAGCTCAACATATGGAGCTGAGTTTACATTTGTTTTTGTTTTTGTTAGTAGATTCATTCATACACAGACACAGAGTTGTCTAACAGTCCAAACAATGTACCCTGGCTAATTCAAGCTGGATACAGATTCTTTGTTCTTCATGTGGTTGGGACTGGAATGGGGTCTGCATTTGCTCAATGTTTGTCTTTATTTATGCTCTTCCTAACTTTTATTAATGGTTTGAAGATGGATTAATCTGCTAGATGCATATAAATTCTTTGATTTGCTTCTTAAAAGGAGCCATTTGCCTTTGTATAAAGTTACACCTTGAAATTAGAACACAGTTGTCTTTCATTTTCCTTATACTCAACATATTTTGAGTATTTGACTTTAACAGAAAAAGTAAAGCTGCAAACACTTCAAATGTACTAAAAAATTAAAGCAAACAAACCATTAAATAATCCACAAATTAGATATCCGTAAGGAAACTTACTCTTGGTCAAGTTATGACCTCAGAGCTATAAATCCAAACCTTCTAAGGGTATAAAACAAATTATAAAAGGTAGGCCTGAGTTTTCAAGGTGTTAAAACAAGTTTATGTCCTAAGAATTTATTTTATTTCAGCAATGGGTCATTAATGTAGCTTTTTAAAAAAAGCTACTAAGATAGTTCTCTGGTATGTACTTTTAATGACATCATCATTAATTTGATTTTAATTTAATCTTTTCAATATGTTAGATTTTTTAAATAGGGCATAAGGTTATATTTAGAAACTTGCTAGTATCAGAATTCTAATATTCATTTTTGTGCATAAAAAGTTTTAATATTTAGGGAATGTTTTATCTTTCTAACTTTTTTCTCAAACTGGAGAGGTTAAATAACTTTAACCCCGACATATTTTTGATATTACATTTATAAAATATGCCTTTTAAATACACTTATTGAAAATTCTTGGAGATACAGTAAAGCTTTCCTATTAATCTGAAATCTAAATTCAAGCCAGGAAGATTTACTACTGTCTTCCTTTCAAAAGTCACTGATGTTTTGCTAGTTATCTGCTTTAATCATTTTGTAAAGTTATATTCATAGTCAGAGTTGAATAGCAAAGCTTGTTTAGATCTTCAAATACATATTGCCATAGAAGCTGTGCTGAATAACTTATTTAAGTCACTGCTATATTTATTGCACCACTGAAAACCTGGCATTTGTAAATATTTCTTATTTTTATGGGGTGATTATAGGGTGCTATGTCTTACACAAAATTCTCTTACAAGATTTTTCTACTCATTGACTAATACGTAAAGTATTTGGCATCCGTAACTTTACTTTTCCTTCAAGATTCAGAAGATAAAAAATAAAACTTTGAAAAATACACACAGGGATTTCAAAATAAAAGTTGCTGTACTAAGATAATATCAATTTGATCAATCTTTCTTGAAATGGGTAAATATCTGGTCTTTCAACTGCAATAGAAAATCTACCAAATCGTATGACTTTACTAAATTAAAATTCAGCCAAAACATTAAGGTTTGAATATTATCTAATACTAAATGCTGCTATAATTTCTACAAACACAGGTTAAACCTTGACTGTATCTCAAAAACAGAAGGTTCTAAGACTGTGGATCACAAATTGAATGATGTCAGAGAATGCTATGTTCCACTACAAAATCTGGGAGCAGGGTCAGGAATGTGCTTCTTACTCAGGATATCAGTGTCTGGAGGACAGAGAAAGAACTTGCAAATCCAGGAAAGTTTCAAAAGGCTTTTCTCACATTTGTTCTGGTATACAGTAGTTCTAGTGTAGGTTTAGAATCCTAGGCCACTACCACGTGCAAAGGCCCAATAGGGAAGAGACAGAGAGGAGAGAGGAAAGAAGAGAGGCAGGCAGGTAGGAAAGAGAAAGAGCACTAGAGAAGGCTACTGCTTTTATATCTTTTCAGCCCTAACAGGTCCACATCAATGGATCATAGTTAAGGTCAGTCTCCTCAGGTTTGCTTCTTCCAGGACCTCACCTAGTCCCATTGAAACCTAGTCCCATTGAAATGTTAATATTGCCCCAGCCAAGAACTGTTCTTGCAGTTTCCCCTGAAGGCCTTATGTAGAGTGGGGAAGGGGATGTATCTGTACCATGGATATTAGACAACCAGGTATATAATTCTCCAAGGCTTCACAAGATCCTTGTCTTTAGTTCATAGCTGTTTTGGATATTAGCATTTAGACTTATTGAGAGGCAATAATTGCTTGCTTGGAGGCAAACAGCATTTCTCTCTGATCTAATAACTATATTATACTTAGAGATCCCACATAACTAGGTGAAAATACTGGTGAGATCTGTCTAGTCCCATGATGATTGTGGTAGCATGAGAGAAAATATATCAGCTAAAGTAGAATACGTGGTAATATATACTGTCATATAGAGTCACAGATTCAAACTGTTTTCTGCCCCTAGTAGATAGCTGATATTTGTAGGGGCAGAAAACAGTTTGGGTCTGTGACTCTATGTGGCAATATGTATGTGGCAATATTTTCCTTCATGTTACCACAATCATAATGGGCTAAACAGATAGCAAAAAGCCAGAGGAACCCCAACACCATGAGGGCTGCCATTCTCAACATCCAGACTCCATAGCTCATCAGAGCTCCACTGAAGAGAAAAGCTGATCTCTTCCCATTTTGTGGTTCATCAGTAAATGCAAGAACTGAGAGCCTATTACCAAGAGTATACCACCCACATGACTGAGCCTGGCAAGCTACCCGTGTCGTATTTGATATGCCAAAAACCAGTAACAATTATAGACCTCATTCCTATGACCTGAATTAATGGTTTGAGACTCTTCATGTTCCTGGAGCAAGCAGATGCCCTTGGGCTACACTAGCAAGAGACAGGACATATGGAGATGCTGCTTAAGCAAATTGATGGACAATGGGAAGACAAGTGATACAAGTGATACAAATCATCTAGAAAGTGGTCTGCAGGGCATAACTTCAGGCAAATTGCAGAGTCTCTGCACAGTGTACTGCAACAGAAGAATATATTCTCAATGACCAATTTTAGGAAAGTTTCTACCAATTTTTTTATTATGACCAAAACAGGACAACATGTAGTGGTAATGTGTTGCATTTATGTTTTGAAATATTTTGGTACCTTTCAAAACATTTTAACTTTTTATTTGAGTAACTAATCATTGAATATAATTGTCCTCTAGTTTTACATGTCACATTTCATGCTCGTTTTCATTTTGTCAACCCATATTTATTGTTTTATATGTTAGGTGCCGACATACATGGGGCAGACCTGCTACCGGCTCTCCCTGTGCCCACCTGATCACCAGGCACCTGGGAGGGATGGCGGGCTCTAGCCCTGGCCTGTCACCCCAGCAGAGCCTCACAAGAAGCCAGAGGACACCCCCCAATTGGGAGCTTCCATTTTCCACATCCTGACTCCTCTCTTATCAGAACTCCACCCAGCAGAAGAGCTGATCTCAGCCCAGCTCAAAGGGCCACTTGTGGGCGTGGTTCATCAATAAATGCTGGAGATCAGAGGTGACTACAAAAGTATCCCACCCACATGGCAGAGCCTGGCAAGCTACCTGTGTCGTATTTGATATGCCAAATACCAGCAACAATTATAGACCTCACTCCCATGACCTGCAGTAGCTTTTTCCTCAATCCGGCCCAGGTATGCTGGTCCAGAGACTCTCAGACATGGGGTTAGAGCTGTTCCTTGCTCTCCCTGTGCACAGCCATTCATGAGGCAGTCGGGAGGCATGGCGGGTTCTAGCCCTGGCCACCACCTCGGCAGAGCCTCACCACAAGCCAGACCACCCCCTCACTCCACGGGTGCCGCCATTTTCCACATTTGGACTTCCATCTCATCAGAACTCCACCCAGCAGACCAGCCCATCACAGCCCAGCTCGCGTGGCTGCAAGCGGCTGCACGGCTCATCAATAATTGCTTTATTTGGAGGTGTTTAAAAGAGTTTGCCTCCCACACGGCAAGCCTGGCAAGTTTCTCGTGTTGTATTTGATATGCCAAATTCCAGTAACAATTATATTAGGTCATTCCCATGACCTAATATAATGGTTTGAGGCTCTTTATGTTCCTGTAGCAAGCCGATGCCCCTGGCTCTACTGGCATCAGACAGGACATATGGAGATATTACTGGTACCCGCTCTAGCAAATAGATGATCAACGGGAAGATCGTGATCGTGATCGTGATCCCATGACCTGATGGAATGGTTTGAAGCTCTTTATGTTCCTGGAGCAAGCAGATGCCCTTGGGCTCTACTAGCATGTGACAGGACATATGGAGATGTTACTGGCACCTGCTAAAGCAAATTGATGATGAGCGGGAAGACAAGTGATACAAGACAAGTGATGTTAGGTGCTACTCGGGCTCAGTTTGAGAGCGAATGTCCTATTAGAATTTGAAGTGAACACAAAGAGGGTTAAATTAGAAATAGTCTCTGTACAGGAAGAAGTGACTTAAAGAAACAAAGAAACTAAAAGTAACTATATTCATGGAATTTTTTTTGCAGAAACGTGTCCATCTTGTTCATTTTCTTTCATCCTCATCTTCCCTCACTGCGTTACTTGATGAAAAGGAAGTGCTTTTCATCAAGCACTCAGTGCTTGCCTATTTAGCACAACTCTCCCATGCTGACTAGCAGTAAAGACTAAAACAAAAATATTGGTTTTGAATTAAATGTTTAAGTCAGTCAAGTCACCCTATGTGTCAGTATTCCACAGGGAATTCACCTGTTCTATTTGGACAACTGAATGGTCTTGTTGAAAGAGCTATAAAAGTATAGGTTGGAACCAGGCACACCATGAGCAGAGATCAAAACAACAGTAATTAATTGCATATGGAGTCTTAAGAAGGAAAGATAGGAAGAGAATAGTTCTTGAGATGGGCAGGGGAGGGATGGGCACTGAACTGGGAAATAACCCTATTGAAGCCCTTGGTCTTAGTGAAACACAGCGGTGTCAAGTTGATCCATGACTTGTAAGAGAAGCAGTTGATAGATCACTTGCTTTACTCTGCTGAAATTTCTGTCTTCTCACGGCTCTCCACCCAGATATCAAAGTCCAGGTGGGTAGAGCTCTTTCCCACTCAACAAGAAGCCAGAGGGTAGGGTTTCTGCATCCTCATGGTCTTTGGGCATTAGGTTTTACATGAGCACAGATCACTGGAGAGGACTGAAAAATGAAGCAGAGGGAGCAACCTCCTAACAGCACTGTTAGATTTTTCTGAAGACTAATCCCTATAAGCATAGGCTAATATCTGTTGAAAATTCACAGAAAAGAAAGCAGAATATTACTATGATCAGGTAAAGCGCAATGGAGAAATGGTTGTGTAAGGGACCTTTTATTTTGTGTTCTATCTAAGTTACAGAACAAGAGAAAAAGTACAGCGATGGTTGTACAAAACCTTACATATGTTCAAATTATTTAAATGGTCATTTTTACCTTATATATGTTTTACTACAGTTTTAAATGATAGACTAAGCTTCAGACTGACATTTCTAGGATCTTTTTCTAGCTTCCACTCCCTTCCAGATAGGCCCTGGAAACCTTCTTGCCTGACATCTGACATATCAGCTCCACATCTCCTGAGCTGTTTGACCTTCTATCCAACTGTGTGATGTCTCTGCTCATCAAAACTCACACTGCTTACAGTAATACTTCCTTTCACTGGATAAAAATGGTCAGTCAAGACAAAAGATTAATTTCTAGCTTAATCCCTCAGAGACTTGCTAGGTGAGGTGGACAAAAACTCATACTTGCCATACTGATCTCAAAAAACCAATATGGGAGATGCAGCAGCCCACCAAACTGCTGAGTTAAACCAGTATCACAGGAAACTCAACAAGCACCAAGCAGCTCTAAAAATCTGCAGAGGATGACTTTAATGACCTAAGTTCTAAATAGCATTTAAGAAAATATTGAAGGACTTCAAGATGATAGAGGAAACCTGTAGAAAACAACAAAAGATGGAACAAGTCAGAAAAGAAATGAATACCACACCAGAGAATCACAGGATGAGTTCGAAAAGAATCATTAGAGTTCTGGAAAAACAAGACAGAAAATTCAATGAAGATCCAGAAGTTAAATTCTCATAGTTAAGAATTTCCAAAAGTTGAGGGAATACAGGCACCCATATCCAAGAGACCTGGAGTGTTTCAGCGATAGTAGACTCAAATAGAAAAACTACAAGACACGGTTTAATTATAGCAGCAGCAAGACCAAAATAGAATCATACAAAAGAACATACAAAAAACATACACAAGAACATACAAAAAAAAACACACAAAGAACCATAAAATGAAGAGCCAGAAAGAGGGAGGGATATAGTTCAAAACTTCAATGAAATTAATACTTCACCAAAATACTTTATATAGCTAGATTATCATTAAGATTTGAAGGAATGATACAGAGTTCTACGGATAGGCAACCATTTAGGGAATTTATAACCTTGAAACCAGTATTACAGAAAGTATTATAAGAAGTGTTTAATGAGTTTCATTAAAAGACAAAACAAATTTCTGAGGACTTGGTGTTGGAAATGCATAGGATTTATAGTTGCCCTCTAATAGATTAGAAAAAGTTTATTTACTTCTACCTTATTTTTTGCTAAGGAATGTTATATGTTTTTAGTAACAAGTTAACATTTCATTTATATTGATTAGTAGGTGATTTTTTCATATCCATCAAGACTTTTATTATTTTTACATATTAAATACAGACACTAAGACTTGTCTATAAAATCACATTTTCTAACATAAAGCTAATAATCTCTTGTTATCAAAACTGGAGATTTTGCCAAGGCAATTAAGCTCGCTTAGGTGTAGGGGGTGAGTAGGAGGGAACCTTGGGACACTGGTAGGTTAATCAGACACTCTGATGGTGGGTGTGGTATTGGAATGATATATATACATAAAATATAAATAAATGTATGACGTAAGTTAGGTATAGTACTGCATTATTCTAATTAATATATGCATAAATATAGTTAGCATATAATTAAATGCATCCTAAATAATGATAGCTTAATAATAATGGTTTACAATATTTAAAAAAATATTTCTTGGTCTGAAGAGTGACTGCAGCTATGTGAGACACTTGCCTTGCAAACAGCTAACAGTGGTTTGATTCCTACTGCCGTGACCTCCCATTCTCCTCCTGGTATTATCCCAGAACATAAAGCAGGCATATGTTCTGAGCACAGCCAGGTGTGACGCACCTCTTACTCACCAAAATAAATAAATAGTGATTTCTATACCATTCCACAACAATAAATTCTAAGTCCCTAGAATTGAAATGTCAATTACAGTTAGAATTTTACTTGAGCACAGAAAATTAGCATTTTTGTTTTAATGTAGAATAAGCAGATTCAGTCATTAATATACGTTGATCAAACTGATGTGAGCCCAAAACAATTTTGTGGATCTGGTCAAAAATCTAGGCTAATTTATGCAATCCTTATACAAATGTCATGTGCATGAAGATTTCGATTTTGGAGGTAGTGAGTATCCGTATAACCTGTAAATTCTTCACCATTTGTCATTGGTAGGAATCAGTCTATCACTCAAACTTCCTTGACAGCCTTCAAACTCAGGTGCTAGTCAGACCATGGGAAGAGAGAGATTAAAAACTTGTGAGTGTTAAGCTCCAATTTACATGAACTCAATTGTGGTTTACAGCAGCTAAATAAAAAGTGCCTAAGTATGAGACTTTTTATGGGTCGCATGAGGAAATGATTCCAAACCACTGTTTTCTCTTACAAGGAATTCCTTCAGTGTGTTTTGGAAACAATTCTATAAATGTCAGTATGTTTTATGCTAATTCTTCATATACAATGCATTAATTTTATGGGGATTTAAATCACTAGCTTTTATTATTCGTTTTACATTGTATGCGTCTTTGAGAGGAAACATGACTCTTGATTTATCTTTATACAATGCTTTAATTGTCTAATGGTATAGGCTCTTTAATAACGGGTCAGGTTCCTTCAAGATCAAGTTTGCTGACAACTTTTGTGTAGGAGCCGGGACTCAGATCCCCACCTGAGTGTGCATTCTCTGACAGATTAACAGTATTATCTGATTAGGGATAGTTGTAAATGGCTTTAAGGCCCCATCCAAAGCTAGCATTTTACTATTGATTGATAACTTTGCATGTGTAAGTGCGTAGACACCTCAGAGACACATATGCACATTGTCATTTTATTTTTTTTTTTTTTTTTTTTAATTTTTTATTATACCACCATGAAACATACAATTACAAAGGTGTTCATAGTTGGTTCTTGGTAATTCAGTATACCAGCACCCATCCCTCCACCAGTGCCCCATTTCCACCACCAATGTACTCCACCCCCTCCGCCCACCCCCATGCTGCCTTAATAGCAGGTACCCCAGTTTCCTCTCTTTCTCTCTCTCTCTCTCTCTGTCTCTGCATCTCTCTCCCTCTTATTTTACACATTGTGGCTAGCCCTGCAGATATTTAGAGTTTATCACTTAAGTCTCTTTGTGTATATTCAATGGTGAGTTTTAACTGCCATTACCATTTCCCACATTTAGTAAAACACTGGTATCTATTTATGTCATATTAATGAATGCAGTCATTCTATATCTGTCCTTTTCCTTTTTGACTATTTTCACTCAGCATGATAGTCTCCATGTCCATCCATTTGCAGGTAAATTTCATAATTTCATCTTTTCTGACAGCCGCATAGTATTCCATAGTATAGATGAACCACAGTTTCTTTAGCCAGTCCTCTGTTCTCGGGCATTTAGGTTGTTTCCAGATTCTAGCTATAGTGAATAGCGCAGAGATGTCATTTAAATATTAAATTGTTACAGCACTCCTATTAGGAAGGTAAGGATGTTTCCTATTGTGTAGCTGGGGAAACTAAATGTACAGGAAGTAATACTACTTTTCTCCTGGCCAACATAGTTCTTCTAACCCTAAAACTATTATCCTTATATATATGAAATTGTTTTCTATAGAGATATGTAAAATTTCTTTGTACTCCAGAGGAATTAAAGCTGTTGTATTTAGTGATTTCAAAGTTAACTTTGGTTTTAGATAGAAAGACTAGCTTTTTTTGTTTTATTTTGTTTTGTTTTAATCTAATTCATAGTACTAAATCCAAGGACACTAATTCACGTTTAATTTTATCAGATCATTTTTTAAAAAAGTTTAAGTAAGTTCTTTATGCTAAAACCCTACAAAGGAAATTATTGGTAAAAAAGTTTTTAGATTTATTAACTGGGAAATGATGACAAATGTTTCTTCAGAAGTTCTATCAAAATTTAAACACTTAATAAAATAGGTGAGTTTTTTAACCTTTCTTCTAATAGTCAATATGTTCAAACTTTTAATATTTATCCACTTGATAGTTGATGGTTAAAATGTTTTCTAACTGGCATGGTTTTAAGTGACTGTGGTAATGAACACTTTCCATATATTTATATATTTTTAGGTTTGTATATATTTATCTACTATGTCTGTCTTTGGGACACACTTTTATTTTCAATTTTAATGTGAATAGAATAGTTTTGTACTTAAAAGGTTTTCTCTATTCAGTATTATATAAATATTTACTCTCATTTTCTTTTAGTTCTATGATTCTTAAAAATATAGATACACTTTTAGTACAGCTGGAATATATCTTCTTTCATGATGTGTTTGTCTTTTTCCTTTATATTTTAAATATGGATTTACATGGCCATGTATCATTTATTACAAAAAGTACCTCCCAAACTAAATGGCACATTTGTATATATTAAATACATATGGTAAAATGTATGTGTTGGGTGGCCATCTATTCTTTTTAATTAGCTGCATTTATAATTCTGGATATATTCCCACACTGCTATAGTTATCTGTGATAAATTTTGCAATATAACAGTTAAAGCCTTCTCACATTATTTTTCTTCTTAAATTATTTCTTTGGCTATTTCATTCAATTATTTTTTTGCTGATGGTTTAAAACCATTGAATCAAACATCAAGAAGTCTCCTTTGAGATAGAAGAGGTAGTGATCTTAAAGTTAAAGCTGGTTTGGAAAAAATAATTCTACAGTCTTGTGAGAAAGTAGCATTAACTTAGTATAGTATGCATGTGTTCATTCTTTGAGTCATTCAGTAAATATTTATTACCCTTTTTTCTATTATTCCAGGACAATATCTGATATCACAAAGGGCAGCAAGTTAGAAAAGAATTTGAGAAACGATTTTTACCACTCATCAGTAATTCACATATTAAATGCCAATAGTGGGCTAGAGTGATAATATAGCAGGTAGGGCATTTGCCCTGCATGCATCTGATACAGGTTTCAACTCTGGCATCTCATATATTCCCCTGAACACTGTAGGAGTGCTGAGTGAGCAGTAAACCCTGAGCAACTCCGGGAGTGACCCAAAAGCAAAAATAATAATAATAATAATAATAATAATAATAATAATAATAATAACAAAAACAAATCCCAACAGTTCCCAAGGTTTGGGGGTATTATATTCCCTAGGGAACTTGGTATAGATATGAGTTCCAGAACCTAGCTCTATTTCAGAATTTTTACCTGTCACTTCTAAGGTAACCCTCCAATTGATACTAAAACACACCCAAGTTTGAGAACTGTTACCTACATCTTTTAATTAAAAGCGAGGTGAGCTAAAGTGAGTGGAAGATTTCTTAATAAGCAATAATGTTATAGGAGGATTTTACTTATTCATGAAGCATTTTTTCCAACATATCCTGTAAATTCCAAAATAAGATAATACTGTCCTAGAGAATGGAACAGTGTGCCAATAATTGTCAAAAGTGCTAATGCCAACCTGGAACTGAGCATTAAATACAGGCAAAAAACATGCATTATAACCTCTAAGTGTTTGTATTACAATCCACAATATGTAATAGAAAGAAGAGAGAAAGAGAGAGAAAGAGAGAAAAGAGATAAAGAACCTGCCATAGAGGCAGGCTCAGAGAGGGGGAGGGAATAGGAAACATTGGTGATGGGAAATGGGCACTGGTGGAGGGATGGTTGTGGAACACTGTATAACTGAAACCCAAACATGAACATATTTGTAATTGTAAATCTCATGCTGGTATAATAAAATATTAAACAAAAATAGATAATACTATCCTAAAATATTATTTATAAAAAATAGCAAATTCAGGCCAGAGAGATAATACAGGAAGTATGATCTCTGGTGACCCTGATTTGATCCCTGGCACCCAACACCATGAGTCGGGTGCTCTTCCTGAGCACAGAGTCAGGAATAAGCTCTGAGTGTGTGGGCATAAGCCCCCAAAAAAACAATAACAGCAAATTAATTACTTTAGAAGATTATCTCTTTATCTCATTAATAAATAAAACAATTTATTCATGCATAAAATTGCATCTAGCAAGTAAAAGGATTTACAAACATTAATGTACTGTTTTTCATCTTTTTTTATTTGAATCACCGTGACATACAGTTGCAAAGTTGTTCATGATTGGGTTTCAGTCAGACAACGTTCCAACACCCATTCCGTCACCAGTGTACATTTCCTGCCACCAATATCTCAACTTTATCTCCTGTTACATCCTCCTCCACACTTCACCACAGCCTGCCTCTATGGCAGACACTTTCATCTCTGCCTGCCTGCCTGCCTGCCTATCTGTCTGTCTCTCTCCTTTTAGGCACTGAGGTGTGTAATAGTGCTACTGAAAGATTATCATGTTTATTCTGTACCTCCTTTCAGCACAGATCTTGTCCAGATCATTTCTAATTATCATTTTCATAGTGGTCCCTTCTTTGTCCTAACTGCCCTCTCCCACAACTTCTGGCAAACTTCCTACCATGTACTGGTTTTCCTGTACCACGTATCTACTGTCTTTGGGCACAGATCTCAGAGAGAGTGCATAATTATATATTTAATTATATATATATATATATATATTAATAATTCAGTTTAGGTATAATATTTATATATAGTGAATGCTTAGATACTGGTTCTATAGATCCTGATTGTGAGGCTGGTCACAGAGAATGAGATAAATAAAAATACACAAAAGGATTGTCATCCAAGCTTTATGGTTTCTTGAGCAGACATCAATGAGCTCACAAGCAGACATTTAGTCAATACAATATCACTCCCTACATGACTCCCAACACATGAATAATTGTTAAGATGAAAGAAACATTAAAGAAAGTTAATAAGCACATCACAATTCAATAGGTTCACGAAGACAGAGGTTGACACAGTCAAGAGGTATTCACACAGTCAAGCATATACAATTGTAATGTATAGAGTTAGCCGTGACAATTTCCTATTCTAGTTTTGCCTATTAGCACTTCACATCTAAAATCAAACAATTGAGTTTTGTTCTATTTTTCCCTGGGTACGCTTGCTGACCATCATCTACACTACTTTTTCCTGGACATTTACTGCCTGTTGACTCTCTAAGACCTAAGCTGATTTTTTGCTCAGAAGATTATCCCAAATTTATTTTTTTATGGAAACAATCTCTCCCATAAGTGTGTGAATATACAGTCATATATAGTCATAAATAAACATATATAAACACACACACACACACACATATATATATAATTTAAATACTTCTATACATCTACAACTTCCTTTTCTCAGGAGAAGGCAAAAAGTGTCTTAAACAGGTGACCTAACTATACTAATTAGGTACTACAGATTGATTAGTTTATTATTATTTTTGAGAAAAGTATTATTGATTAGTTTGTTATTATTTTTTAGAAAAGTAGAAACTTCAATTAGATTGATCACTTGATCACTTGATCACTTGAATCCCGTTATTCATCGATTTGCTCGAGCGGGCGCCAGTAACATTTCCATTGGACCCTATCACGTGCCAATGTAGCCCAATGGCATCTGGTTGATTCAGGAATATGAAGAGCCTCAAACCGTTCCTTCAGGGTCTTAACAAGGAAGTCTGACCATCTTGTAGGTGGGCGGCCACGTGATCTTTTTATCTAATCAATTAGATTAGCCATTAATTATATCTGAGTCAGGTCGGGTATAAAAGACTGCATTTTAGGCCTGACTTTTCGATTTCTAATGATGTTATGGTTTTTCCCTTTGATATTTTCCCAATGAAAAATTTTAATTAAACATAAGGAGATTAGCAATAGTAACATGATAAAATAGAACAACTGGAGCGGCATTTTGTGATAAGATATATGTGAACATGGTCTCTCTCTATGCATTTTATTTATGTAATATTTTTTGGACTGTGGTTGACCACTGATCAATAAATCTCAGTAATAAAACTCTAAGTCAAGATTCCTTTCATTTATGGAGATTTAGCTGCTTTTATAATCCCTAATTATAGGTCGAGGTGAAGAGGTTCAACAAGTAAAGTAATGCCCCTAAAGCATTTGCTTGGGACAATAACTCAGAGAAAATGAAAAGCATGGTTTACAGCCTTCTCTTATTTGTTCTGCTATTATATATTACATCTCCTTTTCTTAAATTAATGTACTAATGGATTTTCTAAGATTTAAGGAAATTTATTTTATAAAAATACTTATATAATTAGTATACAACATACACAAATATTTTACAAAAATTAAGAGTACCTATGAAAACCAGTTTAGCACACATTAAATAAACCATGTTTCTCAATGTTAGCTTAATATTATTGTTTTAACTCTGAGGTTAAGACTTCCAGCTAACTTTTTTAAATGATTAGAAAATGTTTAGAAAGTTTCACACTCACTAACATCAAACCTAAAAGGCCTTGCTTGAATTGTAAATCTTAAATAAAAACAAAAGATAATAACTATATCTGATTTACAATGAAATGTATGTACCTGTAGTATTAAATTATCAATATGTATGCTATATTATTCATACTTTATGAAATAATAACTCAATTAACAAATAAGTTATAAATTTAAAATGACAGATGGCATTGCCATTATAGCATTAAGAAAATTTTAAATATAAAAATATATTTATTGCAATTTTTATCAGATAAAAGTAAATTTATTATTACAAAAAATAAAATTCTATACTAAATAAATAAATTAAATAAACAAGCTGGCAACACAATCAGAAAGCATTTCAAAATATAACAGATGGAATGGAATGCATTTGCTTATACACACAATTTTCACAGTACTAAATAGTTGGTAAATAAACACACCAAAATGTCAGCAATGCTTTGTCTATTAATCATGGCCAACTTATTTTTTAATTAATAACATTCTGTACTCCAATCTTTTATCTGTTCATATTACTAGTTTTTATTTTCCAACAAATAATTGTCTAATAATTATTCTTGAGATAATAGAAATATAGCTTCTTGATAAAACTACAGAATCAATACTTATCAAACAAGATGCTTATATAGAGATAAAATTAGTTCACTGGTACTAAACAGAAAATCATTAATCATAGGAGGTACTTTTATGACATATCAAGTATATGCAGACATGGGGCAGAGCTGTTACTGGCTCTCCTGTGACCAGCCGCTCCGAGGCGCCCGGGAGGAATGGTGGGTTCTAGCCCTGGCCCACCACCCCAGCAGAGCCTACGCAACAAGCCAGGCGACCCCCACTCCATGAGGGCCTCCATTTTCCACATCCGGACTTCTCTCTCGTCAGAGCCTCCACCCAGCAGACCAGCCTATCAGCGCCCGGCTCATCGAGTTCCACCCTGCAGCAGTCTTTCTTAAATCCGGCTCAGGTATGCCGGTCCAGAGACTTGCAGACATGGGGCAGAGCTGTTACTGGCTCTCCCTGTGACCAGCCGCTCACGAGGCGCCGGGAGGGATGGTGGGTTCTAGCCCTGGCCCACCACCCCAGCAGAGCCTCGCAACAAGCCCAGAGCGACCCCCACTCCATGAGGGCCTCCATTTTCCACATCCGGACTTCTCTCGTCAGACCTCCACCCAGCAGACCAGCCTATCAGCGCCCGGCTCATCGAGTTCCACCCTGCAGCAGTCTTTCTTAAATCCGGCTCAGGTATGCCGGTCCAGAGACTTTGCAGACATGGGGCAGAGCTGTTACTGGCTCTCCCTGTGACCAGCCGCTCACGGGGCGCCCCGGGAGGGATGGTGGGTTCTAGCCCTGGCCCACCACCCCAGCAGAGCCTCGCAACAAGCCAGAGCGACCCCCCCACTCCATGAGGGCCTCCATTTTCCACATCCGGACTTCTCTCCGTCAGACCTCCACCCAGCAGACCAGCCTATCAGCGCCCGGCTCATCGAAGTTCCACCCTGCAGCAGTCTTTCTTAAATCCGGCTCAGGTATGCCGGTCCAGAGACTTGCAGACATGGGGCAGAGCTGTTACTGGCTCTCCATGTGACCAGCCGCTCACGAGGCGCCCGGGAGGGGATGGTGGGTTCTAGCCCTGGCCCACCACCCCAGCAGAGCCTCCGCAACAAGCCAGGCGACCCCCCCACTCCATGAGGGCCTCCATTTTCCACATCCGGACTTCTCTCTCGTCAGACCTCCACCCAGCAGACCAGCCTATCAGCGCCCGGCTCCTGCGGCCATAGCGGCCGCGCGGTTCACCAATAAATGCTAGACTTAGAGATGCCTACAAGAGTATGCTACCTGCACGGCAGAGCCTGGCAAGCTACCCGTGTTGTATTTGATATATATGCCAAATACCAGTAACAATTATAGACCTCATTCGAATGGATTGAGGCTCTGTATCTTCCTGGAGCAAGCAGATGCCTTGTGCTCTACTAGCATGAAACAGGACATATGGAGATGTTACTGGGGCCCGCTCGAGCAAATCGATGATGAACGGGAAGACAGTGATACAAGTATATAGACCCAATTAATGCTTGCTAAAATTAATTAATGGGGCTTAGTTTGGTTTGTCAAATGAGTTCAAGATGGCAGCTCTCAGTGCACAGTCTGTTAGAGAAACACAACACAGAAATGTCTGTGTTTGTGTTGAGTGGGTGTGTGTCTGTGTGTATGAGAGAGACAGAGAGACACAGAAGAGCTATGGAAAATATAACAGGAGGTATAGGAGAAGAGGGAAGGAAAGGTAGGAAAGAGAAGATGAATAAAAAAAGATACAAAATTGTCAAATATGAGTGGGTGAAATTAGGAATGTGACAAACAAGAATCAGGTTAGGTAACACAGAGCGGAATAGAGACAGAGAATGGAACAGAGAACTAATACTTGCTCCAAAGTGCTAATACCAACCTAGAACTGAACATTAATACAGGCAAAATATATACATGATAACCTCTAAGTGTATGTATTACAATCCACAATGTGTAAGAGAAGGAAGAAAGAGAAAGAGAATAGAAAGAGAGAGTGAGTGAGTGAGAGTAAAGAATAAAGAACCTGCCATAGAGGTAGGCTAGGGGAGTGGTGGGGGGCAGGAATCAGGGACATTGGTTGTGGGAAATAGGCACTGGTGGAGGGATGGGTGCTGGAACACTGTGTGACTGAAATCCAAACATGAACATCTTTGTAATTGTATATCTCACAGTGGTATAATAAAATATTTAAAAAAGAAAGAAAAGAATCAGGCTCATTTTCTAACACATTCCCAATGTTTGCTTAGCCTCTGAAATCCTACTCCACCCCTCTGACTTAGCAAATGGCGGCTATAAAGCTCTACTTCCTATAAAAACTGGAAATTATCTACTTTTATTGAACCAACTCAAATAAATATTATCAAAAGATAGCACCACTTGCTGGAAAAGCAAATGAAATGTACTTAAAATGTCATTTGTCACTTGACTTCCATTGTTCATCTATTTGCTCAAGCTGGAGCCAGTAATGTCTCCATTCATTGGGAATGAGGTCCATTATTATCATTGTTTATGGCACATCGAATATACCACGGGTAGCTTGCCAGGCTCTGCCATGGCTCTGGGTTCATCCAGAGGACCCAGTCTTTTCTATGTCAGACCATTAACCATAAAGGGCCCATAGGGCAGAGCCCTGTGTGTAGACAAGCCTGTATCCTGTCTGTCATTTGCTGATGCAGTCAGGCACAACAGCCATATCTAACTTAAAATGTGCTTAGCTAAATTTAAAAAAAAGTATGTGCACACAAAGTAAAAGAGTTAAAAAGGAAATTATTATGTAGGAGGACCCAACCATCAAAATCTGGAAGTCTATCACTGTATCACTGTCTTCCCGTTCATCATCGATTTGCTCGAGCGGGCACCAGTAACTTCTCCATATGTCCTGTCTCATGCAAATAGAGCCCAAGGGCACCTGCTTGCTCCAGGAACATAAAGAACCTCAAACAATTTAATCAGGTCATGGGAATGAGGTCTATAATTTTTACTGGTATTTGGCATATCAAATATGACACGGGTAGCTTGACAGGCTCTGCCATGCGGGTAGCATAGCCTTGTAGTCATCTCTAAATCCAGCATTTATTGATGAACCACGCAGGCTTGTGGACATGCAAAGCTGGGCTGTGATAAGACTGGTCTGCTGGGTGGAGTTCTGACGAGAGAGAGGACCAGATGTGGAAAATGGAGGCCCTCATGGAGTGTGGGGGGGTCATCTGGCTTGTTGCGTAGGCTCTGCTGGGGGTGGCGGGCTAGGGCTAGAACCCACCATCCCTCCCGGGAGCCTCGTGAGCGGCTTGGGCACAGGGAGAGCCAGTAGCAGCTCTACCCCATGTCTGTGAGTCTCTGGATCAGCATACCTGGGCTGAATTTAAAAAGACTGCTGCAGGGTGGATCTGGATGAGCCGGGCTGTGATGGGCTGGTCTTCTGGGTGGAGTTCTGAGGAGGGGGAAGTCCGGATGTGGAAAATGGAGGCTCTCATGGAGTGGGGAGTCGTCTGACTGTTGGGAGGCTCTGCTGGGGTGGCAGGCCAGGGCTAGAAACCGCCATCCCTCAGGGGCCTCATGAGCGGCTGGGCACAGGGAGAGCCAGTATCAGCTCTGCCCCATGTCTGCATATCTCTCTGGAAGTCTATAGCTGCAAATTTTTGTTTTGTTTTGTTTTGGGACTATTCCTGATGATTCACAAGAATTACTGCTGGCTCTGCACTCAGGACATACTCCTGGTGATGCTCAGAAGATCATGTAGGGGTGACAGGGTTGACCAATGTTGATTGCATGCAAGGCAAATTACTACTATACTACCTGCTATACTATTACTCTGCTCCCAATAGAGCTAACATTTTATAAGAAAATTTTGAGAGGGTAAAAGTGATGCCAGAAAAATTCAGTAAAACAAATTTTAAAAATGAAATAAACATCAAACAAAATAAGGTTTATACTCATAGTACAAAATCAATGAATAGAAGGCAGAAATTGATAACTAAAATAAAAACAGACATTTTGGGATATGAAAAAGCTAACTGAATGAGGTTAAAAATTTAAGAAATCTACAAAAAAGAGATAGACCAAAAGGAATTCTAGATGATCAGTGACCTCAAAGATGTGCAAATGAGTCAGAGAAGAAGGAAAAAACAGGATACAAAATCCGAGTTCTACGAGAAACTGGTCGCATAAGGAAAGGCAGCATAAGAGTGATAGGTATGGCAGAAGGAAAAGTGAGGCAGAAGAGAGAGACTTATTCAAAGAAATAATACCAGAAAACCTCCTAACTGTTGCAGGACTCCTCTATGAGTCTCTGCATCTGCTCTGGATTGCCTCCTGCAAATCACTTCATAGATAAGCAGGTAGTCTAAATGTGGCAGTTTATCTGACCATCTATTCTGTACTAGCTGGTATAAATATTCTCTCATGCTACCACAATCATCGTGGGACTAGCTAGATCTTACCAGCATATCTGCCTGGCCACATTGGATCTCTAAGTAATTAGACCAAAGGGAAATGCTGTTTGCCTCCAGGCAAGCAAGCATGGCTCCTGATAACTCAAAGGCAACTAAAATACAAAAGTACTGTGAAGTAGACGAGACTTGTGAAGGCTTGGAGAAATATTTAACTGGTATTAGGATTAGTCTTTGGTACAGACGTGCCATCTCAGAAACCCCCTTCTCTACCCTATAAAGGCATTTCCAGGCAGATCTTGGCTCAAAACATTAGCTATAATGGGGCCTAGGTGAGGTGCTGGGAGAAATTACCTAAGGGCATTTGGCCCTTCCTGCTTCTAATAATGTGGGAGGTCTAAGTTGCAGGGGTATAAAACCAGCCTCTCTCTCTCTCTCTCTCTCTCTCTCTCTCTCTCTCTCTCTCTCTCTCTCTTTTGTGCTCTCTCTCTCTCTTTGTGCTCTCTCTCTCTCTTTTGTGCTCTCTCTTTGTGATCTCTCACCCTTCTTGGGAGTCTTGTCTCTTTTCTCCTTTTTACAGGGCATTAACAAGTGGTGGCCGCCATATTGGCCTACACGTGTCTGGGGTTCTAGCTGGGAATCCCTAAGCACAGGGTTTTTCCTATTGCTAACTTGTGTGCCTGAACCTGTGATAAGTAAAGTCTTTTTAAAACTGCACCAGATTCTGAGTCTTCATCCATTCCCGCCCGGCTTCAGAGAAGGGAACCTGCTTCGGCACTGTCGAGGGACCCCAGTGGTGCTCCCGACACCTAACTTGTGGAAAAAACAGAATGTTCAGGTCTGAAACAAAGGATGATTTTAATGTTTAAATTAAGAGTTCGAACAATCAAGCACATAATAATTCTATCAAAAGAGCTCAGGATAAATAATATTTAATGTGACTTGGGGGAACAAAACAATAAGTAACATAAAAGCGTAATACTATTGGATTTTAATTAGACTTCTCAGCAGAATCACCACAGACTAGAGAGTCGAATGCATATTCAAAATATTCAAAGGCCAAAACTGCACCGCAATGAACTTTATAGCTTGCATCATTCTTTTTCAAATATGAGGGAAAATAAAAGCTCTCACGGTAAACTAGATCTTAAAGAATTTGCTAAGACTAGGGCATCTCCTATAAGAAACATTTGGAAGAGTTTTATTACCCCCTCAAAAAAGAACAATTAAATAATTTTTTAAAAAAAAAACATAGCAATTAGGTCATAATGATAATAACAAACCCTCACATATTAACCGTCAACCATAATGTAATGATTGAACTTTGCATTAGTGGCTATATTGATTAAAATGAGCAACACAATTAAATGCTGTTTATAGGGAGTCACTTAATCTTTAACAGCAAATATAAACCTGAAATACAGGGATAGAAACATGTACTTCAAGCCAAAAGAAAATTTAAGAAGATAGGAACCATTTATACTTAGATCAGATAGCAAGAGTTAAATATGTCCAACCTATAATAAAGAGATCAATAACAGTAAGATATCAGAGACCATTTAGGCATCCAACATAGCAGTTCCAAAATAAGTAGACAATTATTAACAGACTTAGAGACAGTGTTAGCAACAAAATAATGCATGAGGACTCTATCATTTTATTTATATAAATGGATGCATCTCACAGAAAATACCAGGGGAACAAAGGCCAGTGATCAGGCAAGATGCACTAAGTAGATTTTTAATAGCATATTCCAACATCTCAAAATAGGGATGCATGTTCTTTTAAAGTACTCATGGGACATTATCCTGGGTATATTATATATTGACTTTTAGTAAGACTATACTAAAAATGTGTTGGTCTCAAACATAAATTTCAAAAAATTTATTAAGATTTAAATAATTATAGCACATTTACAACATAATGTTATAAAATTAGAAATCAACCACAAGAAAAAAAGGGAAAAAAATCCATACAGTTTTGGAATGATAAATATGCTATGAAAATTATAGGGTCTATGAGGAACTGAAATATTAAAATGATTGGGGATGAATGAAAATGATGACAGCAACTTATCAGAACCTGTGGTATACAGCAAAAAGCAGTACCAAAAGAAGTTTATAACAATAGAGACATCTATCTCAAGAAAAACTAAGAACTACACCACAAAAAAATCTAAACTCCCACATAAAGGAATTATAGAAAGAAAATAGCACAAAGTAATGTCATCCAGCAAAAAAAAAAATGCAAATTGGAACAAAATGATTAAAAAATAAAAAATATAAAAGTTATTGTTATATGTCTCAGTCATAGGTACATATACATAATAAAACATGTGTAATAAAACATACATGAAATATTTCTTGACATCAACTTTAGTTATGTTTGAAGATTTCTATATAAAAGGAAACAAATGCAATAATAATAATCAGACCATATCATACACTTTTTGTGTATATAAGGGGACTGATTTGAGTCAGTCCCCTTATATACACAAGGGGATTGACTCCAAATCAGTCCCCCTTATATCCTCTTTGGTGGAACTTTTTCGTGGGATCCACTTTGGTGGGACTCTGTATGGTAGAATCCTCTATGGTAGGAGACTTGAGTCCTAGTCTATGATCTAAGTTCTAAGCAGAGCTGTAGGTCTTCCATTATATTGGATTGCGGTCCTAGTGCTTGTTGTACTATTAAAAAGACTTTTGGAACTGTACCAGACTTGTGAGTTTTCATCTGTTCCTGGTGGCTTTGGAGGTAGAAGAGAACTTTTGCCCCTGATACTGTTGGGGATCCCAGAGCTCCCCAAATTTTTCCAATACTGATTAGTGAGGGCAAAATATCTGAAAAGACATTTCTGAAAATAGAGATATGCAATACATATTACTTAGCATGTAAAAGTTCTCATCATCTCTTATTTTGGAGTTAGAAATCAAAAATAATCTCTCAATTATTAGAATGGATATTATACAAAACAGAAAAATCAATAAATATTGGAAAAGATGTGGCATCAGCTGAATCTTTTTTTAAACTTGGTATAGTCTCTAGGTTTGGGGCCAGAGAGATAGCCCACTAAATAAGATAGAAACTCCTCAAAATATTAAAAATATAAATGCTACATGAAAAGGTGTCCCACTTTTTGAATATTTACAAAATATAAACATTTTGCTATAAAAATTTAATGATATATAGGCACGTCCATATTTGCTAAGAGCATAACAACAAAAAACTTTAAACAGCAGAAGGGTTCATCAGCTGATTAATGAATACAGAAGGTGTAGTAAACAGAGACTGTGGAATTTACTAGTCAGCTAGGTGATCGACTACTCAGTTGTAAATAAAAAATACTTTGCCAATCACAGCAAAAATCTTTTTCACCAAAAGGTGAAGATGATAAATGAAAGAAACTAATCAAATTATTCCAGAAAAATATGAAACTGCATGACTTTTTAGTCACATACGGTAAAGAGAAAACAACATACATATGAATTAAATAAAGCAAAGAAAAATTTGGAGTTCCATAAGACTATTATTACTATAAAAGAAAATAAAAGCTATGATGCCATAAATAAATAAGGAGAAATCAGAATCACATTTTCATTTTCAGTAATATAAATTTGAAATTTATGTACAATACAATAAATCATTAATTTTAATAGGTAAATTATGAATATCATAAATTTACATGTTGTTGGAGGACGGATTTAGCTATTCTGGGAGTTTTGTTGTTTTGCCCACTCCCAGCTAATCTACTTAAGTCAATGTTCATTCTAATGGGATTTCTCTTCTATGTAAACACTGCTAGAGGGTGTGGCAAAGTTACAGAAGTCACCTTGATTGAATAACTTCTGACTTATACATCTACTAAGACTTCTATGTTTTCTCGATTGGGCATTAGCTCACTCTTTATACCCACTCCACCCAGCGTGGGACAGTTAGAATTTACCAGGAGACTACCACCCTGGCTACATTGAGACTATAGGAGAAGACTATAGGAAGGATCATACTAGTTTGCTCTAAGCAGGCAAGTGTGACCCTTTCAGTACACGAGAACAAGATACTCAGGAATCACCCTGGTGCAGATAATAATAAGAAGGACCTTGTGGGTACCATCTAGATTACATGGAAGCTCATAAAGTTAAGATGTATTACTTTATACCAGCTCCCTCTCTCTCTCTCTCTCTCTCTCTCTCTCTCTCTCTCTCTCTCTCTCTCTCTCTCTCTCTCTCTCTCTCTCTCTCTCAGTGTTTTACATAAGAGATAATCTTGGTAGAAGGGATTAGACCTTGGCTTAACCTTTGTTTATACAATAGGGTGTGGCATTATACTCTGTTTAGAGTTCTTTGTTGACATGACCCTCCCGGTTGGATTGCTTTGGTGTATATAAGGGGCTGACTTGAGGCCCCTTCACCTTTACCTTTTGCCTTTTGGTTCCTCAGCCTTCAGCTTTTGGCTCCTGCGCTTTTTTGGCTTATGGCTTTTGGCTTTTGGCCTTTTGCTCCTTCTTCTGGGTAGGACTCAGCTCAGGTGAGATTCTCTCTTTTGGTGGGAGACTTAGGCTCTTTTGTATGGTCTAATTTCGGACCAGAGCTAAAATTTGTTCATTATATTGGAGTTCTGTGGAAGAGCTTTTGTACTATTAAAAGCCATTTTTGGAACTGCACCGGGTTTTCATCTGTTCTCCCGGCGTCCTCGGGGTAGAAGACAACCTCTGTCCTGACACTGTCGGGGGACCCCCGGCAGCGTTCCCGAC
>JAJIBD010023716.1:0-24352 GCA_021461705.1 Cryptotis parvus | reverse complement strand
AAGTATTCCTTCTGTTTAGTACTATCAATTTAAGAAACACCGTGTTGGAGGACATGTTTAGCTATTCTGGGGTTTTGTTGTTTTTTGCTCACTCCCAGATTAATCTCATTAAACTCAAGTTCATTCTAATGAGATTTCTCTTCTATATAAAAACACACTGCTAGAGAGGTGTGGCAGTTACAGAAGTCCACCTTGATTGAATTTAACTTCTGTCTTATACATCTACTAAGACTTCTATGTTTTCTAGGTTGGGCGGCTCTCTTTATACACACTGCACCCGCATTGGGACAGTTAGAATTTACCAAGAGACTACCACCCTGGCTATGCTGAGACTATAGGGAAGACTATGAGGAAGGATTATGCTAGTTTGCTCTAAGCGGGGCGAGAGTGACCCTTTCAGTACATGAGAACAAGATACTCAGGAGTATCACCCTGGGTACAGATATGTGTAAGAAGAAGGACCTTGTGGGTACCATCTAGATTACATGAAGCTCATGAAGTTAAGATGTATTACGCTATATCAGCCCCTCTCTCTGTGTTTTACATAAGAGATAAATCTCGTTAGTCCTTGGCGCTAACCTTTGTTTATACCTGAATAAGGTGTGGCTTTACCTCTGTTTAGGGTTCTTTGTTGGCATGTCCTCTCCTGTTCGGATTACTTTGGTGGCATATATATAAGGGGGCTGACTTGAGGCCCTTCACCTTTTTACCTTTTGGTTCCTCAGCCTTCAACTTTTTAGCTCCTGTGGCTTTTGGCTTTTTTTGGCTTTGCTCTTTGGCTTTTACTCCTTCTAAGGTGGAACCTCTAGCCTCGGTTATGATCCTCTCTCTTTTGGTGGAAGATTTAGGATCTTTTGTATGGTCTAAGTTTAGACCAGAGCTAAGTTTGTTACGATTATATTGGAGTGCTGTGGAAGAGCTTTTTTTACTATTAAAAGCATTTTTTGGAACTGCACAGGACTTCTGTTGAGTTTTCATCTGTTCTCGGCGTCCTTGGAGGTGGAAGACAACCTCTGTCCTGACACTGTCGAGGACCCGGTGGCGATTCCCGACAGCTTACAGCACTAGGAGATTTGGTCATTTTGAATTCGGTAAACTATCCATTACTGGCCCAGGGGCAGTATTAGACTGGGAGCTTAAGGAATACAGACTGGGGGAGAGAACACAGGTCTGCAGGAACTGCCTGATTTGCGGAGATATGAAAGTTGTTATAGAGACCCAGCATGAGACAGAAATATTTTATTTCTATATGTCTAGATGTGCTAGATATGTTGTATTTGATATGCCAAAATCTATATTTGTGTTTGATATTCCAAAATCCAGTAACAATTATAGACTATTGCCATCTTTTTATTTGTTATGCCAAATCCAGTGACTTAATTATAGACCTCATTCCCATGACCTTGGAAAGAAGATAGTTGAGGTTCTTCATGTCCCCTGGGTGAGCAGATGCCCTTAGGCTAAACTTGCTTGGCAGCTGGGACTTATGGAGATGTTACTGGTGCCCGAACAAATCGACAAACAACGAAAGGCTCAAGTGATACGAGCTGATCAGTGATCCAGAAATACTGGCTATTTTGTTTTCATTTCATGAATAGAAAATAAATAGCAGAACTTTTATATAAAGACTCATATATACTCAAGAGACCAATAACCAGGTGCCAGGATCAAACTCCTGAGGTCTGCTATCTACCAAGAATAACTTTACCCTCACAATATCGCTACAGCCCCTTAATTAAATTTGTTTTAATTTCCTTTATTTGAACAAATAATTTATAAGTACAAGTTTTTTACAGTACAGTTGTTACAAAGATTCATCATTCAATACCAGTCCATCACTAGTGTGACCCCCACCACTGAAGGCCTTCTTTACTTACACTGCCCCTCCCCTGCCATACCTGCTCTCCAGCAGGCATTAGTGTACTAATTATTGCAACATATAAATAGAAATGGTATTGATAAAATCATAAGCTTTTCCTGGTTGCTACATGCAAATTTATGGATCATCATTATTTTAGGTCTTCACACAGCTACTGTTTGAACCTAGCCTGAGCCTTACTGAATATCCCAACATATTGCTGTGTTAGAACAAATTTTTGCTCTGGTAAAAAACATTCTTATAAAATACTTAATAAGGTTTCTTTTAAAATAGTTTATTATATCCACCATGGTATATACAATTTCAAAGATGTTCTATTGTTTTGAGTTTTCAGACCACTTACAGTCATTCCTTTTCCCATCCCTCCACCATTACCATTTCCACACCACCAATGTCCCCACTTCCCTCCCTATTTTTACTCTATGGCGAGATTTTTATCTCTTCTCTCTCTACTTCTCTTTTCCTATGCATAATTGTGGATTGCACATTGTGGATTGCAATACATATATTTATGAAGATTACTCATACCTTATATCTTTTGCCTCTGTTCAATGCTCAGTTCCTAGGCTGATGATCTTATAATTTTCGATGATTATTAGCGCACTTTCCTTCTCTCAATAACTGCATAACTCTGACTCCCACACATTTGTGGTAGATTCTACCTATCCTGGAAGCCCTCCTGGTATGTTTACTTGACCTTGGATATCGGTATAATAATATATATTTATAATATGCATATCATATATACTCATATACATATATATATATAATACTATTAAAATAAATGCAGTCTTCTATATCTGTCTTTTACTTCTGGCTAATTTCACTCACTATGATCTCTATGTCCATTCAATTTATAGGCAACTTTTCTCCATATGCACGTATTCTTTATCCAGTCATCAGTTCTCAGGGCACTTTTATTGTTTCCAGATTCTGCTATTGTAGATAGTGCTGCTATAGAAAAATAAAGTGCAGATAAATTGTTTTTGTTGTGTGTTTTGGATTAAATCTCCAACCTATGGCCCCATCGGGTCATCTAGTCCTCCTGTATAAGAAATTTACTGCTATGTTCTTACAGAGTAGAGATTGTTCCTACACTTTCTTTTTTTCTTTTTCTTTTTTTTTGGGGAGGAGAAGTCACATGGAACAGTTGTTCAGGTATCATGTCTGCAGTTTGTTAGTCCCCTTGTAGATTTCTAGTTGCATAATACAGTCCATGGCTGGAGTGAAAGTTACTTGACCAGCCCCGCCCTACCTCCTGGTGGGCAGAACTTGGGGAAAGGTCCAAGTCACTAGCTCCAAGAAGGTCCACAGGAATAGCCGCCAGGTGACCCGCATCTGCATTTTGAAAATCGTCTTCTCTCACTGGGAAGGGCCTGGTTGGAGCAGTGGAGTCCAAGCCTGGGGCATTTAATTTTTGCAATATCTAGTGGTGGTGCTCTGACTGTTGGAGTTTTTTGAGTTTGAGACAGGCCTGTCCCCAGGCCGTCTGCCCTCCAGACCTACCCTGATTTTCAGCCATTTGTTGTGGGATGGGCTGAGTATAAAATGTCACCTGCAGTTTGGTGGTCCCTTTGAGATTTCTAGATGCGTGTCTGGTCCATGGCAGGAGTGGGAAGTTTAATGACCCCGCTTTTTATTATAATTTTTTAAAATTTTCATTATCCTATAGCTAAATTTATCAACATTTATATATAGATGTATTTATGTATTTGTAGGAAAATATTCCAATACTGAAGTTATAAAGATAGTTAACACTTTTCTCTATATTTCAATCATCATTTTCGCCCACCTAAATTTTTATGTTTTGTACTAAGCTATGTATAAACTGAAGCATGTTTCAATCCCTTGAAAAATGTTAACAAAACTTTACCCAATTTAGTCTTAGGCAGTCTCCTTACTTTTCCCATATGATTTATTACTTAAAAAGTGCTTCAGCTATTCCACATCAAAATTTATGGTTTATGTTTCTTGTGAATAGGTCTGTTTCTTCACCCTTTCACTAATAAACTATCTTATCTAAATATAATGTTATTTCAAGCCCTTGTATCTGTATCAAATGGGGTCCAAGCTTGTGTTGTCAGAACTGTAAAGGGGACTTGGCTGACCCTGACACCCTACCGAGGTTTTGCAGGTGTGGCTGTGGTGCCCGACTGAGTTGGTAGGTGGCAGACAGGAGATATACTTGCCTACACCCCAGGGGTCTGGCTGCTGGGCCCTGGATGGTGGATGGTCTGACATAGGAAGAACAGTGTGCGCCACGCAAGAGGTTTAGATAACAAAGTAGGGCTAGGACCAGTTACTTCCCAGGATCTTTCACATCTGTACAACATAATGATCATTGTAGTTGTAACAAATTGGGAAGGTTGATGGTGAATGAGAACTATAATGTCACATTAGAAATCACTACTGAATACACACATAGATAATTGCATAAAAACCATGAGGCAAGTCACAAGGTGTAGGAGAAAGAGAAATACAGGACAGAAATAGAGATAGAGAGAAGATGAGAACTCAGACACATGGGGGGAGAACTGCCATCTGGCTTTCCCCTAGTGCAGCTGACCATGTGGCTCCCAGGAGGCAAAATGGATGTTAGGAGTGGTCCCCTCAATTCTGTAGGTCCCTCAGAAGCAGCCGGATGAGACTCTCTCACCATAATAGCCGCCATTTCCGTGGTCTGGACCACAAAAGCTCATCAGAACCCACAAGATGAGACACTGATCTCAAGACCATCTCAGAATAATCAGAGTTTGAGCCACGTAGCGGCTCCGGACAGAAAGCACTTGGTGTTCCTGGAGATGGAGCTGAGGTCCCCATTCCCCTCTCTTTTTTAATTTAATAATTTTTTATGCCACCGTGAGATATACAATTACAAAGATGTTCATAATGAACATCTTTGTAATTGTGTCTCTCATGATAATAAAATGATTAAATTAAAAGAGAGGGGGAATGGGAGAGTTCAACACAAGTGTTCATATTTAGAAGTGCGTTTGGAGACAACCGCTGGACTAGAGCCATTACTGACTGGATCCCACGGGATGTCAAAGAGATCACGTGGCCGCCCACCTACAAGATGGTCAGACTTCCTTGTTAAGACCCTGAAGGAACGGGGTTTGAGGCTCTTCATATTCCCGAATCAAACAGATGCCATTGGGCTACATTGGCACGTGATAGGGTCCAATGGAAATGTTACTGGCGCCCGCTCAGCAAATCGATGAATAACGGGATTCAAGTGATCAAGTGATCAAGTGATCATATTTGGGTTATGTCTTATAGTGTTCCAGCACCCATCCCTCCACCAGTGCCCATTTCCCACCACCAATGTCCCCGATTCCTACCCCCCTCTCCTAGCCTGCCTCTATGGCAGGTTCTTTATATCTTCTCTCTCCTCTTTCTATCTCCCTTCTCTTACACATTGTGAACTGCAATACATACATTTAGAGGTTATCATATGTATCTTTCTGCCTGTATTTAATGTTCAGTTCTAGGTTGGTATTAGCACTTTGGACGAGTTATTAGCACTCTGTTCCCTTCTCTTTTTTTTTTTTGGTATACCATATTGGCTAAATATTAATACAACGCAGTAAGGTTTAAAGCATAACCATTTTTAAGAACTTCTAAGATCTATTCTATCAAAAACATTCAAATATGGAAATAAACATTCAAGTATTATTAGCTATAGCATAAATGTGGTATAGACAGTTATTTAAAAGTTACTTCCAGAGTACCTGACTCATTTTTAAAACTGTAGGCTTGATAATTAGGATATTTTTTTTATTTTTTAAAATATTTTATTATACCACTATGAGATATACAATTGTTATATATAAACACGAACACAACATTGTTCGTGTTTGGAGTTCTCGGTCACATAGTGTTCCAACACCCCGCCCTCCACCAGAGCCATTTCCCACCACCAATGTCCCAAATTCCCTCCCCCTCCCATAGCCTGCCTCCATGGCAAGTTCATTATGTCGTTTCTCTCTCCCTCTCTTTCCCTTCTCTATATATTGTGGATTGCAATACATACACTTAGAGGCGGTCATGTGCATTTTTTTGCTTGTATTTAATGCTCAGTTCTAGGTTAGTATTAGTCCTTTTGACATTTATTCGCACCAGCGTTCCCTTCTCTGTCTTACCTAACCTCTGACTCCCACACGTTTGTGGTAAATTCCACTTTTGTAAGACCTGATCCACATTTCCCCTGACATTGGATTTGGTATCATAATATGTATGTGTGTATATATATATATATATATATATATATTTGTGTGTACATATATGTATATACATATATATGTATATATGTATACATATGCATTTATGTCATGCAAATAAATAGTTATTCTATGGTCTCTCTCTTTACTTCTGACTAATTTCACTCAACATGATCCTTTCCATGTCCATCCATTTAAAGGCAAATTTCATAACTTCATTTTTCCTAGCAGCAGCATAGTATTCCATTGTGTAGATGTACCACAGTTTCTTTATCCAGTCATCAGTTCTCGGGCATACTGGTTGTTTCCCAGGTTCTGGCTATTGTGAATAGTGCTGCTATGAAAATAAAAGTGCTGATGGTGTTTCTGCTGTGTGTTTTTGGCTTCCCAGGGTATATTCCCAGGAGTGGTACGGCTGGGTCAAAAGTGAGCTCAATTTCTAATCTTTGGAGGAATGTCCATATTGTTTTCCAGAAAGGCTGTACCAGCCGGCATTCCCACCAACAGTGGATGAGTGTCCCCCTTTCCCCACATCCACACCAGCACTTCTTGTTCTTGTTCTTTTGAATATGTGCCAGTCTCTGTGGTGAGTTGATATCTCATTGTTGGATTTGATTTGCATCTCTGATGATTAGTGATGATGAGCATTTTTTTCATATGCCTTTTGGCCATTCGCCATTCCCTCTCTGATCCATCTCCAGAGGCCTGGTGGCCCCACCCTCAAACTGCCTCAGGGCTCTGGGTCATGATGCAGAGACTCAGAAGCACTGGGGAGAGCTGCCATCCGGCTCTCCCTAGTTCAGCTGATCATGTGGCTCCCAGGAAGCAAGATGGGTTTTGGAAATGGGCCCATCACCTCTGTAGGGCCTTGGAAGCAGCTGGATGAGTCTTGCTCGCCATACTAGCTGCCATTTTTGTGTTCCGGACCTGGTACATCAAATTAGTGGAACCAATCACGTTCTAGAATATATCACAATCTACAATGTGTAAGAAAGGGGAAGTGAGAAGGAAAGAGAGAGAAAGGAGATAAAGAACCTGCCATGGAGGCAGGCTGGGTAAGGGGAGGGAGTTGGGTCATTGGTTATGGGAGATGGGCAGGGGTGGAGGGCTGGGTGTTGGAACACTGTAGAACTACAATTCAAACATGAACATATTGTAATTGTATATCTTACAGTGGTATAATAAGATATTTTTTAAAAAACAATTGTAAAGGGACAAATTCTTCTAGGATCACAGTTTCTTCATCCAGACATTCATGTCAACTCCAGATTGAGTTGTTAAAGGATGGAAGATAGAGATGGTGACAAACACCCAAATTTATTTTTAAAAATTTTGTATGTCTATGTTCAGTATACATGAATATGTATATATGTATATGTATAAATATACATATGTATATGTGTATATATATATACACATACATACAACATGTTCTTCTATAGGCCACCCAAAGATTCAGTGACAGACAAATGGATAAAGAAGCTGTGAACTCTATAAACAATGAAATATGATGTAGTTAAAGTAAAAAATGAAATGACTCAGTTTGGTAAAACTTGGATAGTGTTGGTTGGGAGCATGTTGAGTAAAATAATCCAGAAGTAAGGCAATCACAGGTTAATCACACTTATCTATGTTACTTTGGGAAACAAAATCAAAAGATGTAAATAAAGCCAGTTTATAACTTACCCCAGGAATGAGAGTAGAGAACACAGATTAGGGAAGAAGGAAGAAGGCAGAGCTAGAGTTGATATAAATGGGGTTTTGGCACTTTGGTGGTAGTGAGGTCTACACTAAGATTATAAACATCAGCACTATTGTAAACAAGTAGCCTAAACAAGAATATGTGTGTTGTTGTATTGTAGTGTAGACAGTGCTGTCTGTATGGTAAATATCAACATGATATTGCAATGCAGTCTGGTATTTCTGAAGGGTTATCAGTTAACTGAGTGGTTTTCCTACATAGGTTATAATGACATGATTAAAACCAAGACCCCACCACTAAAAGTCCCATCAAACTGTGCATGAGTCATAAAAATGAAGTCCTATTAATGCAATCATAAATAAGCTCATTACTGAGATAAGTAAAAAATTCTAAACAAATGTTAACCTCAAACCCAGCTTTTGTTCTGCATGGAAATGAAATTCCAGAGGAGTTCAAAGTGATCAGAAATGGAGAAATATTTCTGATGCATAATTCTGGTGCTCAAGATGACAAAGGAATCTTTATTTAGAAAAGTTATGGCAATAATATATATTTAAATTCATTTCCACATTGTTCAGAGATGGAAAGATCAAAAGAGTAGCAACACTGTCACTCAGTTATTTATTACTGGGCAAGTACAGTATTGAATTTTACTATCCCGTTGATTTATACGCTAATAATGAAACTGCGAGCAAACACTTTCAGATAACTATATGATAAAATACTTGCTTTGTATTATCTAAAGACTATCTAAACATTAACCCTTCATTGCGTATAATGGGTTTCAAGATTTTCATATAAATGAAAATATAAATAATCACAATGTTGAAAATATTTTCTTTGGTTTTCAAATATGATTATGGAACAGAAAATAAGATGCATATTTTATATTTCTGCTGCTTGTGTAGACACAAGATGTAAATAAAGCTGTTGAGTACATTTTGGAGAGTGCTTAAGTAAAAGAAAGTTATCAATTTTATCAATCTAAATGATCAACTTGAAAGATCAAAAGGAATTTGGTTTTCCTCTGCCAATTTTCTCTGCCAATAAGACAGAGGAATAAGAGGACAAGAAGCGACAAGATTTCCACCGGTAATTCAGAATGTTTATTATCCATAATGAATGGTAAGTATAATGGAAGACTAACAGTATCTTTCAAAAGCTGATGGTAAAATCTAATTTTTCAATTTTTATAGTTATCATGGTACTAAAAGAGAAGTTTCTATTCAATGAACAAGTTATTACCCATATTTAATCAAACATGGCTACTAGATTTACTGAGGTACTGACAACATCAAGTCATCAAGCTTGTATAATTTGTGGATGCCAAATCAAAAACTTAGTGAGTATGTAACAGACATGCACGAGCACCACAACCAATTGTGCCACCCCCAATCTTCACAACAACAATCACAGCAACAGCAAAAAGAAAATAAAAATTTTTACTATATTAATTTTGTTATCTGTTCCTTGAGATGTTACAGGTGTGGGTGCAGTGCCCGCCTGCATCAGCAGGTGGCAGACAGGGAGACAGGCTTGTCCACACCCAGTCTCTGCCTGTGGACCCTGGATGATTGATGGTCTGACATAGAGAAAAAGACTGGGCCCCCTGGGATGAACCCAGAACCACCACAGAGCCTGGCAAGCTACCTGTGGTGTATCTGATATGGCAAAAATAGTAACAATAATAGACCTCATTCCCAAAGAATGGAGACTACTGGAGCTCAATGAACAATGGGAAGACAAGTGATACAAGTGATTAATTTTTCTAAATAGAATGCATGGGTGTGAATATTTCAGAGCATTTGTTTGAAGTAAGCCAGGAAAAACATAATCTTTGTTGTGCAAAATGTTAAATAAATAATGATAAATATTTAAGAAAGTTAAGTCACTCAAGTAAATTATTAGAATTAGGTACTAATATACTTTTTGTTGTTTTGTTTGTTTTTGCAGAAATAGGGATCAAATCCCAGTTCTCATACATGCTAGAAATGCATTTCACCATTAAGCCACAACCCTGACAGGAATTTTTATTTAAAAAGAGAAAAGAAAAGAAAAAAGAAAGGAAGAAAAGATACAGAAGAAGAGAAAGGAAATAGAAGATTTGATCATTGTATCTGTAAGATTCTTATAGCTGCAAGCTCAAAGTATCTAAGACCAATTTCTAATAACTGTTTTTGAAAGCAATATGAAACATGATTTTATGTGCAGAAAAAAAAAACTAATATTAAGGTTGAAAGAACAGAAAGACACTAATCTCATGCCCTAATGTTAATATTATACCTGTTTCTCTGGATAATATTTCTACAAACAAAATCACATGCACATTCTACATTTTACTAAACAGCTCAGTTTGGAGTAAAGATGATTTGGTCTATATAAACATTAGATGATTTGGGAAAACTTCTAAGCATTAAGTCACTGAGATTGAACATGCACATGAATAGTTTCAATAATATGAATTTAATACCTCATGGTATACTATGAGGGTATTAAATTAGTATACCTCATACCTTTTGATATACTAACACCATGAGAACTTTGCTGTTTATTGCTTTGCATTATTTCTAGTTAATTTTGGCTGTATTTTCACTATGGATTTCTGCTTCTGTTCAAGAAAACAAGGTTTTCCAGAATATATATATATATATAATAGATATTACAGTCAGACCAAATTCCCATGCTAGCACATGTCTATAAACACATTAATTAAAATAATGTTTGAAGAATTAAATTGCACTGAATATAAAGAGAACTGAACTTAAAACACATAGAAAAAAATGTACTCAGTGACCTTTAATTCATCACATGTTGTCATAACTGATATGACTTCAATAGTGTCAGACTTTTCCTCAGGTTCCTATTGATAAGGAAATTGGCAGAGCTGAAGAGAACAGAGCTGATGGTCCCATATTAGACTTCAACCTGTGACCTTGGCCTCTTTAATGCACTGGTCCAGCCAATTGAGTTCACCCAGCCATATGTCCATCTTTACACTTGGCAGAGGAACAGCACCATAAGGTATCTGTTTTCTGTGCAATCACAGTTAATAAACCATTCATTCCAACAGTGAGGAATTTAAAAATCTGATTTTCACACGTAGCAAACAATAAAATCTAATCCCTGTTTGCTAGTAATAAGGATGACAGTCTCTGAACTGAAATTACTTTCTGTATTTTGGTGAGAATATCACCACTATTTTTGTTGTGTATTTTTGTGCCACACCCGCCAGTGCTCCTGATTACTGCGTATGTTGTGCCCTACAGGGGGCCCTCTACAGGTCTCAGAGGGCCACTTAGGATGCTGGAGATTGAATCAGGGGTTAGTTGTTTGCAAAGTACTTTTCTTTACTACTATCTCTCCAACTCCAAAGTCACAATTTCCATGCCCAATGGAAAGAACATTGTCAAAATCAATATTTTGCTATCTTTACAAGATATTGAATACCTGTTCAAAAGTTAAGGAATTTGTATTCTTTTATTTAAGCTCTGCCTCAAAGTCACAAAAGTGACCAGAACATGATTAATAGTAAACTAAATTAAAAGTAATATTCTTCAGATTTAACAAACACACTCAAATTTTGCCTCCTTCTTTCCTACTGAAATAAATTTTGTAGCTATAATTTTCAAAATAAAAATAAAGTAGGAAATAGCATTGTTATTCAGCTCCACGTGCTGGATAGCATACATGCTAACATGTAGCATACATGTATACATGTATACATGTAGCATACATGGATAACATACATGCAGAAGGCCAGTGTATTAGTTCAGGGTATACTTGTTCTGCACATGGCTATTTTTGAATGTTACACATGTTTTGCACATGGGTCCAACAGGGTTTTGATCCCTACACTGCCTATGGCCCTCAAAGCAGCACTAGAAGTCTTCCCCAAGCACACAGTCAAAAGTAAGCCCTGACACTGCTGGGTGTGACTCCTCTCCCAAAAAATGAAAAACAAAATCTAGCATTGGAAGAGATTGTTAAAATAACCCTGCAACTTCATTGTAAGAATAATGATGTTAATAGCAACAAAAATCATCAATGATAAAAATCATTACAAAAAATATTTTTGAATTTGTCATACTGTACAAAGACAATGATTCCAGTGATTTTTTTAAACACAGGGTCTGTCTTTGGAATTAGCTGAAGAATGTAAAGAATTTTTTTTTTTTTTTTTTTTGCTTTTTGGGTTCACACCCGGCAATGCTCAGGGGTTACTCCTGGCTCTATACTCAGGAATTACTCCTGGCGGTGCTCGGGGGGACCCATATGGGATGCCGGGGATCGAACCTAGGCCGGCATGGGCCGACCGCGCTGCAAGGCAAAGCGCCCTACCCGCTGGGCTATCGCTCGGCCCCAAGTAAAGAATTTTTTTTTAACTAGTTCTACTTTTGAATCTCAATGATTGTATTTTTATTTTTTTATTCTTTCATGGACTAAATATTTGCTGATTAACCACTATGTGTTGGACCACTGGCTAAGACCCTAGATAGCTGAAATAAGGAACACTTTTTGGAAGGAAGCTTTGACTTCCTTCTGACTAATGAAAAACATAAATTCAAAGTGTGAAAGTGTTGTCACGTAATAGGAATCCCTGATGTCTCCCCATCCTGGAACTAGACTTGCCCTCTGACGGGGAGCAAAACTCAACTCAAAGCTCAAGGTTTAGCTGACAATCAGGCAGGGTTTGGGTCACGGTATCTACTGCCAGCATTATGTTTGTAATACACAATATTATTTTTTCTAGACACTGTGGAATCTTAGCATATATTATAAATGACAGGTACCTGGATATGAATCTAAAATATAAAACCTATTTATTTGCCCTGTAACAAGTTTTTACCATTCACTTTGCTGAAATATCTTCAAATAAAAAAATGAAGAATTTTATTTTCTTCACCAATTTCAAGTAATAAATATTAGATTTTGATTTATGAAATCCCCATTAAAATTATGAAGGAATTTATGTTCTGAAGACTAGCTTCAAGTAATAAGTGGACCTGCCATATTTTCATGGGTTATAGAAAGCGACACGAGGTTACTGGGTAACTACATATCACTTCACTATTCACAGCACAGCAGAAACATAAGAAAAGTGTCTATGTCAGTTGTTCTTACTTTCAAATTTCATAATGTGCTAAAAGGACCCATATGAAGGACCCCGTGAATTCCTGGCCATACAACAGATTATGCTTCATTTAACTAAAACTCCCTTTGGCCTTGCTCAGGAATAGGATTTTGAGAGCAGAAGAGAATCCCTGACTTTTAGAGAAATCAAGCATTTTGTGTAGACAGTGGAAGTGATTCACCTTAATCTAACGGAGACAGTGACTCTTCCAAAGAAGTCCATTAAGAAAATTACCCTTGACACTGCTTAGACTCAGCTGTGCTGGGAGTCAGTAGGGTCACACAGCCGTGTTCAGTGGACCATGTGAATCATATAAAATCTGAGGTTTCCGCAAACCAAGAAAAGAGCTCTAGTCTTTGGAGCTATTACACAAGTCCATGCATTCAATGTTGTGTCACTACTTCTTCAGACCCAAAAGGGTAGATGACAGAAACAAGTGTCTTTCCCTCCTGTTTTGCATCTTTGATCAGGGGAAAGATTCTCCAGAAAAATCCTCCATGCTCCTCAAACATGCTATTCAATTATTTTGTTCTTCACTGATTTGTCCTTTTTCTTTCTTTCCTATTTTGTTTCCCATCCAGGAACCTACAATAGGCTCATTTAAGAATTAGCAACAGAATGGTTTCCCTGTTTTTTTTCTGTCAATAAGTAATCATCACTTTCAGTAACTACATAATTGTAGACCCTATATTATGACCAACAACTGACTCAGTGTTTCCTTACTCCCTTAGTAAACAGAGCAAGACAGGGGGAGATGCTGCTCTGCCCCGGTCTATACATCTGCTTTCAGCAATAGGTGCACAGGGACCAGTGGGGTTGTGGCGATTCCTGCAATCCTTTGCTGAGTTGCATATTTTCTTTTTCTTTTTTTTTTTTTTTTTTTTGCTTTTGGGTCACACCGGCAATGCTCGGGGGTTTCTCCTGGCTCTGCACTCAGGAATAACTCCTGGCGGTGCTTGGGGGACCATATGGGATGCCGGGGATCGAGACCGGGCCGGCACAGCCGGCCTTTGCAAGGCAAGCGCCCTACCCACTGGGCTATCACTCCGGCCCCATGAAGTTGCATATTTTCAAAGATAAAATTATCCTGAGATTCTCAGGATAACCAGGTTTTCCTTTCAGGCAACCGCTCACCATTTCCAGGTTCCGTGTTTTCACTAACCTCCATAACTCTATACTGTTAGATATCATGGACATTGATTTCATCCTGGTCTCTACCAGCGGCTCTCATTTAACTCTGAAGAGTGTTCACCCAAAGGGTTTTTGCTCACACATTGTTTTGCCACTTATTCATTAGTTTGGCAAGCACATATTTATCATTAAATGTTTCTGTCATTTCTTCTCCTGCTTAGCTTTAATAGCAAGTTCTGTGTGTGAATGCAGACAATAGCTGGCTGCATCAAGCGTCCATTATATCTATGGTCATGTGCAGAGTAAGAGAGAAACTAACCATAGAAATTAACTAGAAAATGTCAAGGAATTTCAGCATATTCTATAGCAACAGTGGAATAGCAGGGGAGCTTGACTCAAATCAGAGGAAGCCCAATCTCAAGCATTAGAGTGTGAAATGAAGCTGAATCTCTTAAGGGCCACGACATGATATGTGCTTTCTGAGGAGGGGTAAATAATGCATTTTTCAATTCGTACTTAAATCAGTGCAATTTTATAATTTTTTAATATTGGAATCTCAAACACATTTATATTTTTGAATCTATTATGGTCAATGTAATGTGTTTACAATGGTGTGGACATTTTTGGGCTTGCCATGGTTAATTTTTATGTTTTTTGAACTGAGATCGATATAACAGGAGGGGGCAAAAGGCAAAGGAGTCTGTGTTCAGGCAGAAGGAATGAAAAAGCATTGCACCAATCCCACAAGAGCTTTCTCTGCGCCTGAAGCAGGAGCTCTACTAACCCCTCCTGAACTCTGTTCTTCTAACTAGTCAGGTCAGCGATTGACAGCTTCTTTTTATCCATTCCAGTCACTCAGGAGATCCCCAGAGCAAATTAGTGCTGCAGAAATGTAGTTAGTTCAGTTTCAAAGCTTAAAGGGAGTTCCTGGCACAAAGCTCCTCCTTGGCTTTCCAGCATGGTTTTGAGCCTGGGCAAGAATGCTTGTGAGTCAGACTCCTGAGGTCTCCGCTAGGCACAATGTCTTGATTGTGGCACTGCCAAGCAGAAAGTGTTACCTGAGGACAAGCATCTCACCCTCTCAGAGTTGTTGTTAGGTTATATTAAATCTTTTTAAAATAGATTTTTGAAGGCGATACCACAGGAGACATTATACAAATTACTGAAGTCTTTTCATGCTGACCTGTTTCCGGAAACATTTTTTATTAAATGGATACATGGGTATTCAAGTCAAAGGACTTAGAATAACAATATTAGCTCCTGTGTGAGTTAGGCAAGATCTCTTCACTAAAAAGAGAACTAAGGCAAAAGATGATTAGAATTAGTGTCATTTCAAAGAGGACATATGTTTGTCAGATTATACATCCCTTTGCAAAAATAAGACTGTAAATACCCAGTGTTGCAGGACTCCTAAGGGCCGCTGCATCTGCTCTGGATTGCCTCCCCAGATCACTCCGTAGATAAGGGGGTAGTCTAAATGTGGCAGTTTATCCGACCATGTATGCTGTACTAGCTGGTATAAATATTCTCCCATGCTATCACAATCATCGTGGGACTAGCTAGATCTTACCAGCATATTAGCCTGGCCACGTAAGGACACCTAAGTAATTAGACCAGAGAGAAATGCTGTTTGCTTCCAAACAAACAAGCATGGCTCCCTGATAAAATATAAAACTACAATGAAGTAGAGGAGACTTGTGAAGGCTTGGAGAAATATTTAACTGGCATTGGTGTTGATCTTTGGTACAGTGACATGCCATCTCAGAAACCCCCTTCTCTACATTTCAAAGGCCTTCCCTTCCCGGCTCAAAACATTAGCACAGTAAAGGCCCTAGGTGAGATGCAGGGAGGGGTTACCTGAGGGCATTGGACCCTCCCTGCTTTCCATAACAATGGGAGGAAGGTCTGAGTTGCGGGGGGGGTATAAACTTGCCGGTTCCGCTCTCCCGGGCTTCTTCTTCCCGGTGGAATCTCGCCTTGTGAGCGTTTTTTCCCCTTGGAAGTTTTACCCGTGGTGGTCGCCATCTTGGCCTACACGTGGCTGGGGTTCTAGCCTGGAATCCTAAGCATCGGGTTTTTCCTTTTGCTGATTTGTATGCCTGAACCTGTGATAAGTAAAGTCTTTTTAAAACCTCATCGGATCCCTGAGTGTTCATCCATTCCTCGCCCGGCCGGAGGTAGAAGGGGAACTTCGCTTCCCGGCACTGTCGGGGACCCGGCGGAGGCGCCCGACATTTGGCGTCCCTGGTGTGGGCACCACGAACATCGTCTGGTCTAATTATCATCGGACAGAGATCATCTGCCTCCGAACCGTGAGTAAAATGATGGATATCTCATGGTATAGATACATTGTATCTTTTATTGGCTCGGAACCATACATAGCCCAGTCTATAAAGTTCCTTTCTGAGAACTACTCTATCTTTTCACAAATCATCTGGGTCCTTGCGATTTTTTAAACTGTACCTTTGCGTAAGGACAATGTTTAATAGAGAGAGGGAAGAAAGTAATAAATTGAATGCAATCTTAAGGGGCGAGATTTACTCAGCGATTGAAGAAATAAGTGAGGATCATAAAGCTACAGGTAGACTGGTCTTAAAGCTTGAGGACAGGGTTATTAAACAGAGTTTAAAATTTGAAAAGAAATTAGAAGAACAGGAAAGTAAAATTATTAACCAGATTTTAAAATTTGAGGAAAAATTAGAAGAACAGGATTTAAAATTCAAGGAAAAATTAGAAGAACAGGATTTAAAATTCAAAGAAAAATTAGAAGAACAGGAAAGTAAAATTATTAACCAATTTTTAAAATTTGAGGAAAAATTAGAAGAACAGGATTTAAAATTCAAAGGAAAAATTAGAAGAACAGGATTTAAAATTCAAAGAAAAATTAGAAGAACAGGAAAGTAAAATTATTAAACAGGATTTAAAATTTGAAGTAAAGTTTGAAGAGCAGAAGAAGGATATCGATAAAATCAGCATTATCTTAGAGGAAGAAATTGACAGACAGAGAGATAGAATAGATGGACAGAAAGAGGAGGTTTGGAAGTTACACATAAGATTGAAAGAACAAAAGGAAGAAACATATAGGAAACTTGAAAACTTAAACCAAGAAATGGATGTGTTACGCGGGGAGATTTCTGATTTCATAACTTATCAATCAGGACCTAGCGCATACCCAATACTGAGGCGTGAACCAACTAAAAGCCGTTCACAAACACGCCCCCAAAACTGTAGACTTGAAAAAGGTGTATACATTCCCAGCAAAAAAAATCTAAAAAAGAATTCTAATGTGGCTGATAACTTAGAGGGAGGAACAGGAAAACCCAGAGGAGGCAAATTCCCAAGCTGAAAATCTCTCCAGAGTTAATACCCTCAATGGGGTAGATGTTCCTCTGCCAGATACTACAAGCTCTGATGAGGGAAGAAGGGGAGGAACAAATTAGCTCGAGTCAAAGAGCAAAGCGCAGCAATCTTTCTCATGACCAATCTAAAGATAAAGTAAAACCGATTCATGAAGACTTAAAAATTGAGGCAATAACCCCGTTTAGGAAGGCTTGCGACAGGTTTGGAATATCAAGTCCTTATACTTTAAAATATTTAGCTGATTGGAGGCGAAAATGATCAGTGGGTATTGGGAGACTTTGAAGCGGTAGCCGATACTTGTCTAAACAAATCACAGTACATGCAATGGCATATGTGGTATGCAGATGGGGTTAACCAGAATATTGACACTTTAAGAGAAAAGGAATCAGGCCATACTATAACTTTTGCCATGCTAAAAGGTGAAGGTGAATGGAAAAAGAAAGCAAAACAAGCGACATTACCTGAACCTATTTTAAAATTTGTTCGGGAGACAGCATTAAAAGCGTGGGAAAGAGTAGGTTCCGACCCAGAATTTCTAGGTAGCTATACGAAAATTTACCAGGGTCGTGATGAACCATACTTTGATTTTGTTGGGAGATTATGTGAAACAATCCAAAGACAGGTTCAAGACCCAACCACTCAAGAAATCCTAAAAGCGAAACTTAGCATATGAGAATGCTAATCAAAAATGTCGAGCATTACTATATGGTATTAAGGAAAAGGATGACCTCATGGGGTATCTAAAGGCCTGTAGAAATGTCGGTTTAACCTCCCATAAAACACAGGATGATATAGAGGCTTATCCCATACAGCAGGAGGATCAGGAGAGGGATGAAATGTCAGACAGCTCTAGGGGGGGAGAAACAATAAACTTCAAAGGATAAACAATAATCGGAGAAACTATTCTAATAATCGCAGCTCCACCCCTCGGAGGGGCCCCACCTGGACCATGCCCAAAGGTGCAGAAAAGGAAAACATTGGGCCAGAGACTGTCGGTCTTGGAGGCGAAGTCAGCCTCAGGCTTCATCTGGACAGATAACCTGCTTTAGCTGCGGAAAGAAGGGACACACCCGTAGAGATTGCCCATCTTCTAAAACTATCAATACAGGGCAACATTCTAATAATCCCTTTATAGGAAATGTTACATGGACCCCCTCCCAGGTTCCACAAGCTCCGCGAGCTCAAATAACATCTATTCCTCCCCTAATGCGGGAAACTGGGTGGGGGGGGCCAGCCCCCAGGCCCAGCTGAATCCAGGGGGCACTCTCCTTCATTCCACCTGCCCAGTATCCTCCGAATCAGAATCCACAGAATTACAGTCAATAAATGCTCTCTGGCCTACCCCATCAGGCAGTGGCAGTCTCGACATTCTCTGCCCTAAGACTGTCACAATATACCCAAGTCAAGACCCCTACATGCTAAAAACAGGGATAAAAAGGACCTGCTCCCCAGGTAGTATGGGTTTAATTCAGGGAGCGATTGGCTGAAATTTAAAGGGAATTATGGTGCATTTCGGACTTCTGGATCCTGAATCTCATGGAGAGATAATACTGTCAATATCTGTGCCAACCAAATGGACTTTTAAAAAGGGGAACCACTTGCTAAACTATTATTATTTTTTGAGGATCCGTGTAGTCAGTCCGAACACCCCTACAGCTGGTGGCTTAAACAGTACCAACCATTCTGCCAACTTCATTGTTGGTTATGCAGCCACACAGAACCAAGCCCACCAGCCACCTGCTAACTATCTAGTTGGGTACACTGCCAGAATTTCTCAGGCCAAGCGGCCGGTTATACCCATCGAAATTTATAAAAAGGAAATTCAAAGGCATGTTGGATACAGGGGCAGACATATCCATAATCTCCACCAAGTATTGGCCCTCTAACTGGGCCCTAAAAGAAAGTGCCCCCATAGCCTGAGCGGGGTAGGCAATATCTCCTCCTCTCTTCTCCGACAGAGTGCCAGGTGGCTGCCGTGTATTGGCCCTGAAGGGAATGTAGCCATGGTCCAGCCTTATATAGCCCCTATGCCTTTAACTTTATGGGGTCGAGACATGCTGGAGCAGTGGGGGGGGGGCAGTAATCCACATACCTCGTCCAATTCCCCGTCGAGCACCAATTCCAGCTCTCCATAATAAGCCTAACACCGGGGGTAACCCTTTTTTAATTGGGGCCGCTGTGGTTAGCGCCCACTACCTATCCGTATTCAGTGGAAGTCTGACAAACCTATATGGACACCACAGTGGCCCCTCAATACCAAAAAAGTTAGGGCGCTAACAAATCTAGTGGAAGAACAGCTGAAATTAGGACATATTGAGGAAGCGTTTTCAGAATGGAATTCTCCTGTTTTTGTAATACAGAAAAAAATCAGGCAAATGGCGTTTGCTGATTGACTTAAGGAATGTAAATTCTACTATGGTCCCCATGGGAGCCCTACAACCTGGGCTCCCCTCTCCAGCAGCTATTCCTAAGGATTGGCCGCTAATTATCATAGATTTAAAAGACTGCTTTTACAGCATACCTATCCACCCAGATGATCGGAAAAGGTTTGCATTTTCAGTCCCTTCCATTAATCATAAAGGTCCTTTACGTAGGTTTCAGTGGACAGTATTGCCCCAAGGAATGACTAATTCACCTACGATGTGTCAACACTTTGTTGATGAGGTTTTGCGACCCATTCGGTGCTAAATTTCCTGGTGCATACATCATCCACTACATGGATGATATCCTGCTAGCTTGTGATAATTCCAGAGATCTCCAGAATTTATATAATGATGTAATGACAGTTTTACCAGAGGCTGGCTTACAAGTAGCTCCGGAGAAAATCCAGATGCAGCCTCCATATGAATATTTGGGCTATGCTCTTGACCGCACTACAGTGCGTCCTCAAAAGATCTCCATTAGTCAGAAAAGGCTCAAAACCTTGAATGATTTTCAAAAACTGCTGGGGGATATCAACTGGGTGCGCCCCTCCCTTGGTATTCCTAACTGTGAGCTCAGTAACCTGTTCCACACCCTTGAAGGTGATCCTGCTTTAAATAGCCCAAGGCAGCTAACTCCTAAAGCTCAGAAGGAATTAGATTTTTTTTCATGGATCGGCTTCAAAAATCTTACCTCTCCAGATTTAATCCCGGAGAAAAGGTATGGTTCTTGGTCTTCAACACTCCCGAGTCTCCAACTGCTGCTATAGCCCAATTATCTGGACCGTTAGAATGGGTTTACTTACATAACAAGCAGAATCGTACTGCTACACCTTACCTTGAGATGATAGCTAACCTTATAATTAAGGGAAGATCAAGAACCCAAGTATTACTTGGACATGATCCCCATGTAATTGTACTACCTGACCCTAAAAAGAAATTGAAGCTGTTTTACCACTCAGTGAAATCCTTCAGAGAGCTTTAGCAGATTTTTCAGGAGAAATATCTTATCATTACCCAGCTGGAAAAACCTGGGAATTTCTGAAAAGGACACCTTTTATAATTTCCACCATTGTCCGCTCCTCTCCCATTCCTGATGCTCCAGTGTATTATATTGATGGCTCCTCATCAGGAAGGGGGTGGAATTACAGGTCCTTCGTTGACCACTACTGTGCATACAAATTATAAATCTGCCCAACAAGTGGAACTCGCCACCCTGATACATTTACTATCCCATGTATCTGGCCCATGTAATGTGGTGAGTGATTCTGCATATGTAGTTGGTTTATTTCCTGGAATTGTCACTGCTTCTTTAAATGCCCATAATCCTATAATTCAGGAGCTGCTCCATAAACTACAAGATCTCCTCCGAAATAGAACATTCCCTATATACATCTCCCACATCCGTTCTCACAGCCGACTCCCGGGCCAATGGTTCGAGAAAGCGAAGCAGCAGATCTCTTGGCAGCACCAGTATTTAAATCAGCTGAGGAAGAGCACCAGACTCTACATACAAATGCCCGCCGCCTTCATGTACACCATGGCATCCCATGGAGACAAGCTAGACAAATTGTCCGCAACTGTCCTGTCTGTGCTCCTTTACATTGTACATCTCATGTAGCAGGAGCAAATCCTCGAGGTTTACAGACAAACCAATTGTGGCAGATGGATATAACTCATACTAACTTATTTCCCAACAAACCTTTCCTTCATGTGGTCATCGATACATATTCCCGGTTCATATGGGCTGTTCCTATGGCGTCTGAAAGAGCTAAATCTGTTTGTTCATTTTTACTCCAGTGCTTCTCCGTCATGGGTATTCCCCATACCATAAAAACAGATAATGGTCCTGCTTACACCAGCAAAACCTTCAAATCCTTTTTTGCGAGGAATGGCAGATCAAACATATTACAGGAATTCCATATAATCCACAAGGACAAGGAATAGTTGAGCGTGCCCACAGAGCAGCTTAAAACTCAGCTATTAAAGCAGCGAAAAACAAGCATGCCTCCAATGGATTCTTTATCTTTAACATTATTCACCTTAAACTTCTTAAATATACCTCAAGGAGATCCCTATACCGCGGCTGAGCGTCACTTTCAAGAAGATATGCAAACTCAAAAAACAGTCAATTCACCTATCTGGGTGAAAATTGATGATAAATGGATTGCAGGTCACCTCCTCATTCGGGGAAGAGGCTATGCTTTCATTTCTACAGGCGATAACGCTGCCAAGAAACTCTGGGTCCCTCTGCGACTTGTTAAGACTAGAATTCTCCAAGAATCAGAAAACAACTAATTCTTTCAATATAAAGTCTTAAATTTTAAATTGCAAGTTGCTGTTTAAACTTCCTGGATTGGTTCCTTTTAATAATGATCTTGTTTTGCAGTCTGTGATCATGGTTCATGTCTAATATCTTGCCTTACAGCCTAAATATTTTTCTTTCAAAAAAAAAAAGGGTGGAAAAATGGGTGGACTCTGATCACAGTGCTCATTACAAAAATGTTTGCTAAATCAATGAAAAATTGTTTTTCTAATGATTCTGTTCACAGGATGAGATATTCGAATCCAGTAAACCTGCGCTACAGTGCTCAATACTCCGAGACTCCTAAAACAGTGCTCGCTAAAAATTTAATAATTTGCAAAACTAATTTTTTCCCAATGCTCTATTCACAGGAAAAGACACTTTCTCACCATCATTTGCCGGCTTTATATTTATGAGGCGCTTGACTCGTTACCATTTATCACCCTAAATGGGTCACATATACAGCTGTAAGATATTGATCGATCAAATGTATGTGTGCGTGTGTGTGCATGTGGTGGCCACCATTATGTTTGTGATTAATGTTGTGTCTATGTTATGTCTCAACTACTACCTTCTCAATTTCTGACCACTACAAACCTCTATTACATTCATCAACTCCACTGCTGATCCACTAGATTTATCAATTTTAAAATCATCAATTCTCATACTTATTTCCCTGCTCCACCCATGTTGGAGCTTCTTTATATTCTTCTCTCCATCCCAAACTTGGATCCCTACAAAGCCTTAAAATCCCTACTTGTGATTAACCTCGAAAAGTGTTTTTGTCTCGCCTAAGCTACAGGTACAGTTACGGTGCCAATGTTCCCTTGCTGAAGAAGCCCTGCAAGGCGCCCACACCGATGTTCCAGACACCTGCTCCAGCGCTCAAGACTCCTGTTCCAGAGTTCAAGATATCACACCGATGTTCCGGACACCTGTTCCAGCACTCAAGACTCCTGTTCCAGAATTCGAGATACTTGTTCCAGTGTTCCTGAGACCCAATCCAGTGTTCCTGACAATTCAACGAGTTCCTGATCGCTGCTCTCCAAAGACTCATACTCATATGATCACCGCTATTGCTGTTCCAGAAGTAGCCCCACAGACTTTGTTCCAGACACCCGACTTTACATAAAATATAGCAAATTGACTCTCACAAATTATGGACAGTGCAAACTATAGTCCGTTATAATCAGACAGCTAAAAACACTTTATCTTGAACTTTGCTTTGGGTCCAAAAACAAGTTAGGATCCTAAAGTAACATGTATTATCATTTTGCAATTGGAATTGTTTTTTCTTATCTTAATTTTCTGTACATTACTAAATATTTCTTACCTTTTCAATTTTTATTAGTAAACTAATCAGGGGAGTTGTTGCAGGACTCCTAAGGGCCGCTGCATCTGCTCTGGATTGCCTCCCATGAATCACTCCGTAGATAAGGGGGTAGTCTAAATGTGGCAGTTTATCCGACCATGTATGCTGTACTAGCTGGTATAAATATTCTCCCATGCTATCACAATCATCGTGGGACTAGCTAGATCTTACCAGCATATTAGCCTGGCCACGTAAGGACACCTAAGTAATTAGACCAGAGAGAAATGCTGTTTGCTTCCAAACAAACAAGCATGGCTCCCTGATAAAATATAAAACTACAATGAAGTAGAGGAGACTTGTGAAGGCTTGGAGAAATATTTAACTGGCATTGGTGTTGATCTTTGGTACAGTGACATGCCATCTCAGAAACCCCCCTTCTCTACATTTCAAAGGCCTTCCCTCCCGGCTCAAAACATTAGCACAGTAAAGGCCCTAGGTGAGATGCGGGGAGGGGTTACCTGAGGGCATTGGACCCTCCCTGCTTTCCATAACAATGGGAGGAAGGTCTGAGTTGCGGGGGGGTAAACTTGCCGGTTCCCGCTCTCCCGGGCTTCTTCTTCCCGGTGGGATCTCGCCTTGTGAGCGTTTTTTCCCCTTGGAAGTTTTACACGTGGTGGTCGCCATCTTGGCCTACACGTGGCTGGGGTTCTAGCCTGGAATCCTAAGCATCGGGTTTTTCCTTTTGCTGATTTGTATGCCTGAACCTGTGATAAGTAAAGTCTTTTAAAACCTCGTCGGATCCCTGAGTGTTCATCCATTCCTCGCCCGGCCGGAGGTAGAGAGGGACTTCGCTTCCCGGCACTGTCGGGGGACCCCGCGGAGAGCGCCCGAC